>BMAO01030878.1:0-47038 GCA_019973975.1 Trichonephila clavata
ATAAACGGTACTTACGTGTTATCGCAACGCTATTGATGACGTTATACGGAAGCACATGGTTACCAATTCATCATGTACCACACATGGGAAATCCGGGTTTCCAACTTGGCGAGTTATCTGGAACGTTGGTATTGTTACGATAATACGCAAGTACCAAATAAGCATATGTATTATACAAATATATTCTACTTAAGTAATTTGCATATAAATTTTATTCAATAATAGACTACATGATATTTAAATCGTATATATTCAAAATAAACATATACTAAATAAACAAGATACAAAAAAAATAATATTCAAAATAAGCAAGAATAACTATTCAAACATTGTCTTTTACAGAAGATGGATAAAACTGGAATTTAAATTAGAATATACAACAACATACACGTTTTAAGAATATTTTTACAAGAAAAACTTATTGAAATGTAACTTTTCGTCAAAAAAAGGAAGGTTAGCATACTTACAAAACATTCTCCTCTTGTTAAGAATTATTTTTTAATAATAATATTCTTCTCCTATATATAGTTAAGGTTTCTCTACAGAGAGTTGAACTAGGATTTTTGAAATGTGTGATTTAGAGAAATGGTTTTTTTCACGTTTTAATGCAACAAATTTTTTTTTTAAAAAAAGACACCGGTAATTATTTTAATAAATAACAACTCTGATAAAAATGTGAATTTTTGAAAACTCTTAATTCAAGTTCAATACGGAAGTCTTATCTATATATAGAGAAAAAATTTTAATATAGAAGCATTTTAAATAAAAGAATAATGTTTTGAAAATATGTTTTTTTTTTTTTTTTTTTTTGCCAAAGAATTTTATTTAAATAATTTTTTATTGTAGTAATATTTTTAAAATAATAATTTTATATACATATTCTAGTTCAAATTACTTTAAATATCAAAAGAAAATATCTTACATTCTTTTTCAAAATCATAGTTCTAAACGTAGTCGGATACCTTAATGGGATAAATACTTACCCTAACATAATGGAAATTTTAGAAGATAATAGATGAGAAATGGAGAAAATTGTATAAAATAGTTGAGGTAGATGATAGTGAAATGAAAAAACAACACATCACCACAGGTAACATTAAACATAGAAACAAGGAGTGAAAAAGTTACATGAAATGATGACCGTTATATAAAGAGGTATACATCACAGAAAGTTACATCATTAATATTTAAGAATTCGTTAAGAATTACAGTCTCGTAAAAGCTCAGATGGCAGAAACTGTTCAATAAATAGAGCGAAAAAATTGTCAGAATTTTATATTACATATTTTATTCAAGTATTAAAAAGAGGTTTGAAAACCTTCTAATATTATTTTCTTTCTTTATTTTGAGGTATAATGCGTTCATTCTCTGTATCAATTGTCTCGTATCTGTTGAAAAAATGTGTTAGGAAATATGTATTAATTGAAATGTAAACACCATTTACATACCTGTATCAAACCACGATGATTAAGGGAACACAAAACGATGCAATTAACAAAACTCGGTCAAAAAATCAAATCAAAGTCTAAATTTGTCCCTTAAATGTTTTTCTATAATCCCACAAAATTTGAATTTAAAAAAACCAGTGTTATAGTAACTTCTATGTTTGATTTTGTTCACATCTCTATAACAAATAAAAACTTTTTATTTATTTATTTCGAAAAAAAAATCACCAGTTCTCTTTCCTTTTAAATGCTTAAGTTTTTTATAGGGTACAAAGTTCCTTGATATTTTTTCTAACCATTGTTTTTTAACACACGTAACAAAATTTGGTATGCACCTTTGAATCAAAGCAATACTTATTCTTAGAATTTATACATTTTACCAGAAATATTGAATAAGCATCAATAGAAAAGGTACTTAACAAATATCTCTCAATCGCGTTATCGTAACATCCATTCGAATTTATGGTATACATAGTTTGACATAGTTGTAAATCAAATTTCCTGCGTGTGTGACAGTTATTGTAGATGGAGTTTTATTTTAAAATCACTACAAGAATTTTAAACATTTCCTATTGTAAATTAAATAATTAGTTTATTTAAGTATTTTGAGCCCCCAAACTGTTTTACATAATACATATACAGTGAAATACGATTAACGCATAAGCGCTTAGAACGAAATATTGGTTAACATAAAACAATACAACGGCTCCCCCCCTCCCCCAAACGACTATGTATTTTCATGCAATTTTTTTTCTTAACGCGAAAAGATTTTCCCTTCTAGGAATGAACAAAATACGGAAAACAGCAGCGGCCAGAATTAAAAGCGGTGTGAAGTGAAAGAGATGGTTTCACATGTTTCGTAGAATGGGCTAACTTGCCTTTGGAATAGCCAATTTTGTTGATTTAAGCTACTTTCAACCTCTATCCCAATAAATCCACACAAAAACATCGAATCTCTCATCAGTTGGCTTTGAAATTCTGTGACGAGTACATCGCAGTGTGAGTAAAAATCAGTGTTTGGTTCGCATTTTTTTTTCTATTTCAGGAGATTTGATACTTAAAAAGACAATGCAAAGAGAAATATCAGATTTTTTCCCAAAAAAATTATATATGTTTTTTTAAAAAAAAAAAAACTTGAAAATTTTGTATATTAACGACATTAAGTTCTTGTGAATACTTTTGTTTTTTTAATTTTTATTAAATACATGCATATATACATATCTGTGTAAATAAAATATACTCTAATAAACTTAAACTTTTGAGTATATATTTGGGGAAGGGGCAATATCCTTTACATACGAAAAAATATTTCAGCTGCCTCACTTTCGTGTTAACCCTTTATCTACCAACGTTTCTTATAAGTACCACTCACTTCAAAACTACATAGAATAACCATTTTTACGAATACTCTGACGATACTTAGCAGGAATATTCTTTTGAATCCACTCTTTTAAGATAAATGGCTGCACAGGTTCTATGATGAGTATTTTAGCGGGGAAGGTGAATAGTTTTATTGCAGAAACTGTGTTTTCAGCTGAAATTTCAATCGAATTGCGAAGATTGTCCTTTTTGTTCTGAAAAAGTATTTAATGTCAAAAGGTAAGTGTCTTATTTTTTTTTTTTTGCATGTTAATAAAGACCTTAGAAAACTATTTGACTATTTATTTAAGCGAACAGTGTATATAATTAATTTTATAATTAAATATCTTTAATTAATTAATTGGATCTAAAGGATTAAATTTCCCAAAGTTGAGTATTTTGCTTATTTACGTCCCTTAATTTTGAATATATAGTGATTCAAAAAAAGTTACATGAAAAAAAACTGCAGTAAATCATAATGTGGTAGATAAAGGGTTAAACTATTTTCATTGTACACAGGAGGCAACCCAAAAATTTACGAAAACTATTAATTCAAGGAATTTTTAAAATTCCTCCCACATATTCATCTTTTAAACATTTCATAAGGTGTCTAGTTGCGAAAAAACAACCTAGGATATACAATTAAGATTATTTGACCACGAAATTAATTATGTTTCGGTCTTAAAATAAAGAAATTTATTTACAAACTCGAAGATAATCGGATTACGGTTTTAACGTTGTAGGGATTTTTTTTTATTAAACTTGGGTTGATTGCATATAGTTTCGATCTCTCTATCCAATTTATGTTAATTAAAATATTATTTTACCACATTATGTACGCAAAACCCTGCAGGGATAAAATTAATGAGATGAAAATGATAAAACTTTTCTTGTCAAAATTAAGGATGAAAAAGAAAATAAAGAAATGAATTTATGATGAGTTTGGGTGTGTGGTTCTTCGATCTCACAGAAATTTAATATCTGTGATTAATACTCAATTATATTTCAAATTAAGTGACTGAGCTACTTTTTTCTCGTGTTAATTAAAATCTAAAATTTGATGTTCTTAGAAGTTGTTTTGCTTTAAAAATAAATCAAATTTTTTTCAGATGTCAACAAGGAAAACAATAATAAAAATATGATGTTATGCGGGATAATAATTTTTCAAGATAAAGGAATTAATTTGAGAAGAAATATATTAAATTTGTTTTTGATATATTTTATTATATTTTACCGATGTAATTTATAATTATTTTTCATTATTTTCTTGAACACATTTTTTTCCTTTTAGATTCACTTACATTTATATAAGAGACAGGTATTACGGAAAATCATTTACATTTCTAAGAATAACTTTACAAGTTTTTGAGAAAAATCTCCAAAATCATCAAGAGTATCTGCTATAAACGATTGTAAGGAACTACACTCGTCAAAAAATAATAATATTTATTTTGTTGTTATAATAAATTATTTTAAAGAAAAAGGATAAATGGTGGGTGTTATAGAAAAGGTGGTTTTAACCATTGGAAAACTAATTAAGACTTCATTAAATGTTGTTATTCTTAAGAATACGTGAAAATCGAATTTCTTCGAGTGTATTTAATCCCCCCCCCTCTTGCGCAACAAGGTGAGCCCCTTATTGAGCCCATAATCAGGTGGACTGAAGCATTGAATCCAAATTTCCTCTCTTTGATCTTCGATGAATTTTCCGTTACAGAAGATACATTTTGCATCTTCATTTTCTGGTTCTTAAGCTGATTCCATGAAGTCTACTAAAAATGTTACATCAGAATGGATTGATTCATTGCTACTAACACTGGAGTAATCTCTAGTAACTAGAAGGTTGGTTCAGTGAAGTAACAAATAATATTAAAGTCCCCCTACAAACTCAAGTTTTGGGCCTCAAGCCTAAACACTTACTTAGCGTCAGTCAAGCTGTGGGGCCCCTAGAGTCCTAGGGCACCCCCAAAATTTGGGGGTGTACGTTACGCCACTTGGGTTGGTTTTTAAATTTGAATTCTTAACAAAAAGTCTCTGTATGTTGTTTTGACAACAGGTCAGGGCGAAGGTCTGGACTATAATCTGATATAAATATGTCAAGCAAATGCCTGAACTATTTATTCGTCTTAATATTCGTAGCGATGTCCTAGACTATTTATTCTTATTAGTATTCTTAGCAAAGGCCTGGTCTATTTATTAATAGTGATATTCTTATCGAAAGCCTGGACTATTTATTCGTATAACATGTCAAATGAAGACCTGTATTATTTCTTGACAGAATGCCAATTCATGGGTCTTGACCTTCTACTTCTTCATAGTAACATCTCAAATTAACAGGAGAACAATTGCATTGTAATATCTCCAAAAATTATCTATTGTTATCCTCTTAGAAAAGGTGTGGATTCTTGTTTAATTTTAACAACTCGTGAGAAGAACTCAACTGCTGCATGACAATAACATCTGAGAAGAAGGTATAGAATTCTGCTTGATTGTAACATTTCAAAAGAAGGTACAGAGTGTTGTTTGATTGTAACATTTCAGAAGGTATAGAGTGCTGCTTGATTGTAACATCCTTTTAAAAGGCACAGAATTTCTACTTGAACACAACTGTCTGAAAATAACTTAAAGTGCTACTTCTGCTGGATCCTGCTCCTACGGCTGTTACTGTCATACATTCATTCTACCTGCTTTCAGCCAAGGACATGTACAGAGCTGAAGTCATTTGGAATTATAGAAGGACATTTCCACTTTGAACTTCTGAATTTTTTCAAAAGTTTATTTCAATAGTTCTATTTTACATAAATATCAATAGAATTGTTTTACTACAACAACGAAAATTTTGCAATAGCCTTATGTATTATTTATAATTTCAAAATAAAGTTTTCTATATTTTAATATTTTCAATGTGCCATTTCTTTTGGTGGAGGCTTTTTGATAATTCTGTAGTTTTCGTTTCTGTAATAATTAAAAGATCTTTTTCTTTTAAGTAACATATTATAATTAAGACGTACACATACTCAGAAACATATATCTATACACCTAATTCTGTTTTTACATGAAAGTCTTTCACGTGAATTTCATTTAACACGAGTTCGAAAAACAAATCCTTCTCTTTTTCCTCTACTTATTTTGATTTAACGCCATTGAGCCATATTCTACGAAGAAAAGTTGTAAACTGCAGTTTTAACAGAAAGTTGGTAGAGAGCTGAAAGGTCTAGAGCTGAGTGGCCAGAAAATTGAGAAACTATTTTGCTAAACATTATCCAAATGAGGAACATTCTCATGTCATCTGAAGTCATGAAAAACTTTTTAAAGTGAATTATATAATGGCCTAGCCAAAACACAAACACGACGATTAATTTTTGAATTCGTTCTTAAGCCTACTGCAGCAATGAAATCCTAAGAGGTTGGTCCTAATTTTGTTCAAGAGTTTATAAAATGATTTTCACCAATAACTGCGTAGACAATAGCCAAGACATATCCAGTGAAAGCAATAATATCGCAGTCTAACACAAAAGTAAATGTTTATAATGACAACGAATTAACTATTTTTATATATAACTTAAATTTTTGGGGTTAAAGTTTTGCGTTCATGATTGAGTGATATATTTTTTAAAAATGATAATTTATTTTGTATTATGCATATACAACCTTTATGAAAGAATTGTTAAAATTCTAACATGAAAGCTCATGGTTTAATGCATTATTTTTACTGATTTCTTATGACTTGAAACAATCTTCTAATTTTCCAATATATTTGCAATTTATTATTAACATAATTGTTTTCTGGTAGTCTTTGGGATGTATGTATCGTGTAAAATCAGGATTAGTTGTATAAGAGATTTTGATGAAAGTATAGTTTTAGAGTGAGATGCTGATAAGAATATACACTGAGTGGCCAAATTATTATGATTATCCCTTTAAAATAATACTGGACCACCTGTTAGCCTCGAAGTTGCATGGATCAGTCTTGGCATGGACTCTACGAGATGTTGGTAGGTCGTATAAGGCATTTGAGACTAAATCCGATGAAATACAACACCCAATGCCTTCAAATTGGATGCTACTGGGATCAATCTGATTCGATCTCATCCCACAGATTCTTGATTACATTGAGATCTGGTGATTCTAGAGGTGAACAAAGCAAGGTAATGTCCTGTTATACACTGTGATTCATTTGTAGGCAATCCCAGCTGTATAACAGGGAGAAATGTCCTGCTAGAATGTATCCATCCCTAGCAGGGTTCGACACTAACGTAACAGGATCTACGAGTTCAGCTATAATCCGGATAAAAACGATGGGGACGTATAGATCAAATTGTGCAAGGAAAAACACCTTCACTCAAAGAGCTTTATTCATCGTCATCTGAACCAATGCCTGAAATTGCTGTCTGAAGTGTTATTGTATATCACGAATGATCCCAAATTCTTAAATTTTGATGATCCTACACAGCGGGTGTTGCATCAGAGAAATCATGAAACCTGAGTCAAAAAGTTTCTGCAATGCATTACTGGAGCTGTATTTTAGCTACACAATGTCCATCCACTTGAACAAAATGTATCCACCTTTTTCAGAGCAAGACAAAAACTCATCTTTGTTCTTGGCTTGTACGTTCCTGAATTTGTCACTCAATTAGTATGTTTGGGTTATTAGCGGTTCGACTTCGTAACGCTGCTCATATAACAGACAATGCTACTGAACTTTGTCATCAGATATACATTATGTAGAATTTGATTCTTCAGCATGAGGCTAGATGCCACGGGGTGTACAAATATTTTTAACGCTGTGCGGGATGGCTGCGCAATATATCGATTTCTGGCATTATTTTTTATTCTATTTCTCTGTAAATTTGATAGGCTTCTTTAATCGCTTAATATTTGAATTAAACACCATGAGGATTTTTACCCTAGTGTTGCAGTTTTCACAAAAGGTGTTGTTGTCGCTTCCTTTGTAAGATGAACAAAATTCAAAGCAAGAATAATAAAATTTCAAAACTTTATTTTCATTCAGTTGTGTGTGAAAATTCAGCATCAGATTGATTGTTTAGAGGTGAGAAAAGTAACAGTTCAGCTAAAAGTTGGTTGGAGTAAGAGCAAAAATACGATGTGTATGTTGACCTTTATTAAAGATGGTTCAAATCGATAAATCTTTCCTTTTTATGGTCTTTCACTTTATTTGTCAGATTTTTTTTTTTTGAACTAAAAAATCCGATGTAGAGAGTTTTTTTTATAAGTGCTTCTCTGTATTATGAGTATATTTGTTTTCATCCGCTGAGAGTAGATCTCTTTACTTGGTTCCATATCTTCATTATTTCATTTCAAAGAAATGTTTTAATTCAGTTTCATCCAGTTAATTAAAAATTAGTGTCAAATGTTTTCTTATGTCGCCTTATTTTAATAGTATACTTATAACTCTTTAAATATTCATATAGCTTAGTATAATGTAATATTTTATTCAGAAAAAAATGTTCCAAATTTTACAAGCAAAGATTTAGATAACTGAAATTTTAATGCTTATAAATTTTTCTATCTATAGCACCGTAATTATAAATATAATAGAATTTAAGTATCATTGGAATGCTGAATGTTAGAATAATTACACTTTTGCTTTCCATTTTAAAAATATGCTACTTAAAGCTAAAAGGTATACATTATTTAAAATTAAATTAAACTATAAGAAACTCTTAAATATCTATATAAAAAGTGTGGAGCACACATTTTCATTGCAATAGTTTATTGTGAACTCTCCGTATTTTGTCGACATAAATCCTAAAATCTATTTGTAATCAGTCAGATTAGTATATATAAATATAATTGATTTAAATACATTTAAATTATCTAGCTTATACTGGAATATTATTTCGATGCCTTTTTAATTTTGTTTTCTGTTTATATCATACTTTTCATAGGTAATACTTTCACTGAACTTATAAAGAAAAAAACCCAAGAAAAATATCATAACAAGACTTTAAAGATCTTTTATATCCTGGCACAATTCGTATTAAGTTTAAACATGATTCGAAAATAAATAAATAAAATATAGCTTGCTACAATATATACAGAAATACTTGTCATAGCCGTAAGAAATAATTTTCAATGTCATTGAAATGAATTCTAAAACATATTTGATTTGATTGAAAATCTGAGGGGAAGAAAAATGTACTATATATATATATACGAGTGATTATACATAGCATGCATTTAATATTTTACTTAGAAATATAATAAAAATTTTTGAAATTATTTAGTTTAACTGTTCCTTACTTTCTGCTTATTGGGTGATGGATAGCTTGTAATAGTTATCTAAATGTTTGAGTGTGTGTCTTCAAATAAACACTACAACCTCATATACATTAATCAAAAACCTTTTGAAATCTTAACTTTCCCCTTGTTAAATTACTTTAATTGTTAAGCGAATTTACCAGTTTAATCTTGCTGATTTTACTTATCCAATGTCCGTACTTGGCTTCTTGACCATTTGACACCGAGCCTTCCTTCTTCACTGGACTCAATAAATACTTGACGACGTAGTCAGTCGGGTATTCATCGAGTCCAGGGCATTGGAACAGTTGGTCGCCATCCATCCTGGCATAGTGGCAGAGCGGGCAAGCCTTGCCAGGTGTGGCCAAGCCATTGCAGGTATACTCCCAAAAAGTAGTGTCCGGTGGTTAGGCAAAAGTGGGCAACAGCCTTGGCTCTCTCTGGGTACCTTGGGATAAGACCCACAGCGGCCAGTGTTTCGCAGGGCCTTTGTTGTTTTGTGTAGAGGCAGTACATTTGTCAAAGTACGTGGATATTATGCTCTTTGCTCTTTAATCTTTAACCTTCAGTGCTCTACAATTGGCATTATCTCCTCATCTGGCCTCTGCTGAAGATATGTGTTCACTAGAGGGAGACTATGCTGTTTGGTACAATCAGTTACAGTTACAAAATGAACGGTTACACTCTTATTTTCATTACATACGATTGATGGGCTATATACATACGAATAATACCTGCAGCAAATTCTTCATAAAAATTGACTTCAAAATAATGAATGAAAAAACTAAATAACATGCATGAAAATAATTTATTTTAAAATATGCAAAATTTAAGCTTAGGAGCTGCAAGAATTCTAATAAATACCTCTACCAACCACTGAATTTTGTACTCCGAATATATTGAGAAAAAATAAAGCTTATCCAAGGTTGTTTATCGGAACTGCGAGAGCTAAGAAATATACCGTTTATTACTGATAAAAAATATGATGGAATCTAAGCCTCAACAGAGATAAAACACGTTCCGGAAGCTGTATAAAGATGATTACTCAGCTAGAAAATGGCAGAGAAGAAGCGCCTACATCGATATAGATGAAAATGTATCGTCTTTTCTAGTTTTACTTTAAGGCCTGAAGGATAATTTTATGCATAGTGTGTTGTTATTGGGCTCCCTGAAGATGTTTTTGCTATTTTTCCTTTGGAAATTCTTCTTGAAATCAATCTATCAAAAGAACGCCATTTTATTAATATGAAATTAAGTTTGCCACACTTTGTGATATGGAATTCTGATGTTTTTAATAATGTATGAAATATTAGACATAATAAGTAACAGAACTTTTAATTTTTTATATGTGTTTCTGATACCTTCAGAGGCCTGATCAAGGTAGTTCATTGCTTCATGTTCTATGAAATATTTCAAACGAGCGAATGAAATTATTATAAAGAAGATGATCACATGTAAACGTGTCTGATAAGTAAACTATTATAAAGAGGACACATTATTAATTTTTAGCATTTATCCTACAAATACCTTCATTACAAGATTATCATCTTATGGCTTGGAGCCTTTTAAAGGACTTCTATATATTTACTTCGTATCTAACCACGTACTCAAAAACCACAAAATTGCTAATATCTTGACCTAAAATGAAAAAAAAAACCAAACAATCTTAATGAAAACATATAAATATTGATGAATAAAAGTAAAGGTAAATGAAAAATACTCTCAAAATCTGGCTAATTTTCTGTGTATGACTAAAAATTTTTTTCCATACAAATACATAATTTAAAGAAATGAATTCTAAATTGTTCAACATTCAAATCAATTAAAAAGTTTTGTTATGGTAGGTAAACATTAATATATGTAGTTTCCATTGTATCTATGTGTGTGTGTGTATCTATTGTATCTTTCAGTAACTAAGTAATGATAACAATTCATAACTATACATAATGCTTGAATAGCTCATTCAGTTTCAGAGTGAAAATCAATGACCTGTATTGTATACCTTCATTTTTAGAACACCATTCAAATGATATAACTAAATAGAATATCGCAAGATGAGAAATGGAAATTGAAAAATGATATGTAAGCTCATAAATTATATATACTTACATTCTATTTGATCAAAGCGATGACTACGTGTTTATTTGGTGACATCGTTACTTATATGTTATTGTGATACAAAAACTTCCATAGTTCTTCCTTTAAAAGAGATAATGTTTAGATATATTATTGAAGATCGGTTAAAGTAGACATGGTCTGCCTATATCAAATATTTTTAGACTTAAATATCGACGTAGCGCGATACTCAGATTTTTTACATTTTATAGTCTGAACACGTTTTTTTTTTAAAAAAAGTAAATTTTTTTGTTCTAAGTCTATTTAAAAAAATATATAAAATTGAAGTATATTTGGTTATATAAAAAAAAGTTAACTTATTATTAAATAATTCGAAACAACAATAAAAACACATTCCTTTTTAGCACGCTTTCATAAGTTTCACTTGCATGTAACGGAATCTTAGAACTCGATTTTTACCCCCTTAAAAAGATCGGATTCATTCGAAATTTCGCACACTTGTCAACGACCGATGACAATACAATAATTTCATAATTTTGTTCCATTGTCCTTTTCAGGATGGTCAGGAATAAGGATAATCAGATTTGGTGACAAATCCATATATCACGTACAGATTTGGCAACTTATTGCATATATCATTTTTAAATTTGGCGACTAGTTCCATATACCATTTTCAGACATGGCGACTAATTTCCTGCAGCATTTCCAGATTGGGCGACTAAAAGAATAAGGTGTAACCCTAAAGTGTTTTGAATTTAACGCTAATCATATATGCAAGTATAAAATACACTTGCGGTTAAAAGAAATAAAATAAACAAAAGAAGTGTTCTGTATCTGAGAAAGTGGAGGGTGGGATGTGTTAGCAATTTCTAACCATAATATAAACATTTTTCTGAAAATAAAAATGAAAAAAGGCTTGAGCATGTGAAAAAAAATAATTTGCGTTCTAACTGCTAAATATTTTTTATTTTTATAAAGCAATACGCTTAGAAATGATGATACGAATTAACATGAAAGGAACACGTTTAAAAGGTGAAAAAACGATTGACAATATTACCATGTTTTTAATAACTCGCTTTCTTGAATGTCTATCAGTGTGGAATTTTGTAATTGATTTTAAACTGTGTGACTTTCCGAGGAGCTAGAGACTTGAAATTCGGACTATAGCTCGGAAGTGGATGACAATGCATGGAAATGTGAAAAAAGAAAACAAAAACAAAAAGGAGGAATTTTATAATATTTAATCCGTACAAAAACATGATACATTAAAAATTTTTGTAATTCGAACTTTTTCTTCTTTACACACTTTTATTTGTTTGACCTGTTCAAAAGAGACGGAATCTAATATAACGATCCGAGGCCTCGTAAACGGAGAGAATAAATACACTTGAGACCCGTTAATTAATATCCATTGAAGAGCAAGACTAATTCCACAGCCACGCAATTCCAGCTTGAAATATCAAACTCAAGGATAAATTCAACAATGAATAAATGATAGTTTAAAAAACTAAAAAACATGCTTTTATTGTAGTTCGAACTAAAAAATAAAAAATAAATTATAGTTTGAAAAAAAACTAAACACAACACGCTTTTATACTTAATCAAACTAAAAAGTAAAAAAATAATTCTTAATAAAGAACAAAATGATTAACGAGAAAACGAATGTCATTGTGGTAAAAGCGTGGGGTGCTTTGTACTACATTTTTACACTAATTCAGCTTTTCGGAATAGAAGTTAGAAATTATAACAATTGATACATTTATAGAATACCCCACGCTTTTACCCCAATGACATTCGTTTTCTCGTTAATCATTTTATTCTTTATTAAGAATTATTTTTTTACTTTTTAGTTTGATTAAGTATAAAAGCGTGTTTTTTAGTTTTTTTTTTCAAACTATAATTTATTATAAACAAAAAGAAATCTTAATAATATTGAATTGTTAACTTGTGTTCCACACTATACCAGAATTTTAATCTGGAAAAGTTACAGTTGCCTTTGAAATACTTATATAAGTGTTTATGCTTTTTCCTCATTCTTCTTTTTAAGAACACGCAAATACACTGTACTGAATCCTACCGAAAATGGTATTCAACAATTCCAACGCTAAGTCGTTCGGCAAATACTATGGCATTTAACTCAAATACCTCACGATACCTTTAAAAAAGCATCGATCATAAAATCTTAAGAAACATGTATTCATAGTAAAAGTATCTGAGGAAAATAAGATACTTGAACCGTATCCTATCGTTACGCAAAAGCTCTTTGGCTATGTTGTACAAGGGCGTCTCTTTAAAGAATACAGACGGATAGGGCGTAACTGACCTCTAGTTGTGTGACAGTTCGATTTTCGAATGCTTTTTCTTGCTGTCCTGAAATATAGAGATTGGATTCCATTCGTGTATCTTGTATCATGAGAAGCAAATAGAAGTACACATGTTTGAATATCTCTAGAGTGCATAAGGGAAAATATTGCTTCAGTCATTCAAAAATATAGATTCTTGGATCAAACAAAAATAAATCCATTAAGGAAAATAACACAACTCCTTCGGTTCTTAAAATGCTTCCTACAGGTTTCTACTCAAAACCAATTTAATACGATAAAATTCTAGAACACGAGGTTTAAAAAGTGAAATGATGTATACATAAATCGAACTTAAAATTTGACTTTCTTCGGCCTTTTATGTTTTCTTGGGTAGACACTTCTTGCGTAAAGTATTTAACTAAAGAATAAAATTAATTCAAAGTGAATCCTTACTAGTTGAACTCTCAAACGTAAATAGATATGCTTATTGAAATGCAGGACATTTTTATTTGAGTATATATATATACATCCATACATACTTATTGCAAATAACTGAAATTTATTTTAAGCAATTTTTCTTCGTTATTTCATGAAAACGATTTCGCCATACTGTATTGTAAGAAATAAATACATGTATCTGAACTTAAGTCCAACGTTTTCTTTCTAAAGGAAAAGAACGTACTTAGATACAGAAAAGAAAATCTGCAAACACTTTTTATATAGCGCTCTTCCATCGGAGTATCACATTCTCGCAATCTTATATAACTTATTTCAATATTACTTCAATACGTACCACACTATTTGGTTTTACTAATTTGAAATATTTTGCTGAATGAAGAGTAAAATAAAAATCCTCTGCTTTTGGAAGTAGTTTTTATATTGTATGGATACAAACTAAATAAAAATCCGAGTACTTTTTTCACAATAGAATAATCTAAATCCTTTTAAAGTAGTTTTTAAGAATGGTTATGAAGCTGTAGATATATATAAGCCAGAGTTTCTCAAACTGTGAGGCGCGCTATCCTAAGGGGCGCGAGCATATCCAAAAGTCGAAAAAAAATATTAATTTACTGAAAGGGGGCAACACAAAATACTGTCTGACATAATAAAACATAAAATACAATTTACACTGATATAATTCACTTATAACTGCACTCAGTACTGCACAACATATTTGGTAATTATTTTAACAATTCTAGGTTAAGAACAAATTTATAATTACCAGTGGCTCTACATAGGCTTGTCATATAAAATATTATATACAAAATATAGTACTTATTTTGTTAATTTGTACGGTTTATAATTAAAGTCGTATTGTAGCCAAAGTATATTATTATTGAATTCAATACATTGTTATTGTATGGAGGGGTGAGGATGAAAATCATGATTTAAAATTGGGTCACACATATTGACAGTTTGAGAAACACTTTATGTGAGAGAGTTAAGAATATTAAAACAATACCCACACACACAATAATTCACAGGCGTGAGCAAGTTTGGAACGAACAAAACTAGTTTGCAACTTACATTTAATCAATTTTAGACTACAAAGCATTTAATTTTCTTAGCATTTAAGATAAATCAAAAGCTTTAAACTGAGATTTCCCAACGACAACGCATATATTTTCAAGAAACACATCTAAAACTTTAACTGAATTTAAGGGGAGAACAGAAGGTAAAAAAATCAGTATATAATCTCTTAACCTTTGTCTTTTGTTCAAATCCTTTCTAATGTGTTTGGTAGTCCTCGTTGAAAATCTAATTTAGTGTCCTTGGTGCTAACATCAGAGACTTTATGAGGTGCTTAAATTCAATCCCGGCTCCCCAAAAAGAATAGTTTGCTCGAAAAAATCTTTTTTTCTTTCTTTTGGCGAGATTACTGGAAATCAGTTTAGACGTTTGTCGTAAAATTTACGATTGCTTTAGGAGGGTCGACTCCGAGAGAGAAGAGAGAGTCCGAACACTTCTAAATTTTATTATTCTAGAAAGATCTATTGGAGAGTACGCCCTTTTCTTCATCCTATGTTCAGGTCAGCACACACACATATTTGGCTTTTCAACGTGCAGAGCAAACAGGAAAATTTTATATATATATATATATATATATATATATGAAAAAATTTATATAAAAAATAGAACATAACAGAGAAAAAAAATTAAGATCAAATCTAATGAAATACAAATAAGAACCTAGCGAGTCAGAATGCAATTTCGGACTTAGGACCGAATAAGTGGGGTTAAACTAGTTTGAAGGCGCCAACCTTCCCCCTTTGCAACTCGGTAGGAAAGACCAAAACAAAATAAATAGAAATTTAAAGTATACAAAATCCAAAATATAAAAAATTCAAAGTATAAAAAATCTCATAGAAATATGAAAGAACAACCGACTACTATTAAGCATATATATATATATATATCCAGTCTTCAGATTAAGAAATAAATTATTTAGTGTACATGATATTAAGAAAGAAATATGTAATAGGTGAGTGTTTTTTATTGTAAAAAAATTGTGTGAAATTGTCGAATCGGCCACTGGTCCGCCAAATTGAAAATTTGGCGCGTTTTTGCATGTTGTGTTTTGGAGTAGCAACCCTACTACAACACAATCCGACTTCTCCCTCACTGATACAAAAATCAAAAGGGTTACCCGATTTGGCACCTTTATTGATTTGGCGAGAAAATACTTGGCAGGTTAAGTGGCCGATTCGACAATTCAACCGAAATTTGTCTGTATGAAACCCACTCCAACGTGCTAAAATAATTAAAAATTTTAATAAGACAACATAAAAAATAAGCTAAATATCTATATCTATCTTTTTTATAAACTTATAATTCTGCAATTGTTTGTAGTAGGTAATTTTCATTTAAATAAGTTTATCTTTTGTATGCACAACAATTTCATTGCATTAGCAGTAAAATTATAGTTCATGTACATTTAGGCCGGTTTCACACGAGACAACTTTGTTCCAGTCAACTCGTTCACTGTCAGCATTTCTCTAGTGTGAAGAAGAAAGATAATGCTTTTTACACGTGAATGCAAAGTTAACTAAATAGTTAATGCTGGACTCCTCAGTGTTACGATTAAGTTCGTAGAATAAGTAAAATGCTTGTTTCAATTTCAATACACAAGTAGTTGCGTTTGAAAAGCGTAACTTTCACAATATCCTTTTGGTAGAGGAAAATGTTGCTTACGTGATCATGAGGAAATGGCATTGCATGGAGTGCCAGTTGTCCAATTTTAACGGAACTGGTAGAACCCCCTCAATATAGAGGGCGCTGCTTGTAAAAATCTTCTTTGTTTTGATCAGAGATCTTCTGTACGTGAACGAGTGCAGACGCGCACTCCATTTGTTTAGTGCACCAAGAAGGAGTCGTCAAAATGAAACGAAATTTTACAAACGTAATGACTACTTTAATATAAGCAAATGCTTAGAAAATCAAAAGAAAAAGATCATTTATTTCAGGGGAAAAGGCAAAAGAAAGGAGGATTTCATACATACAACTGTTGAACACCCTCTAGCTCGAATGCACGAAGCGATGCGATCGGGAATTAAGGCATATAGGTTTTGAATGATATCTTGAGACATTTCGTTCCATATTTGCTATAACCTTGCCTCTAGTTCGTCCAAACTCGTGGGATGCCCAACTCTCTGTCCCAAATAATCCCAGATATGCTCGATTGGAGTCAAATCTGGGGATCGGGAAGGCGAAGGAAGGGTAGTAACAGTGCGGAGACAGTCCTGTGACACCCATGCTATGTGAGGCCAAGCATTGTCTTGCTGAAAAACGGCTCCTAGGAGCCGTTGAATGAGTGGCAACACATGTGGTTGCAGGATGTCATGGACATACCGTTGAGCTGACATGGTGCCATGGATAAATACCAGGGGTGACCGTGCATTGTAGGCAGTGGCACCCTATACCATCACACCAGCTGTGGGAGCGGTGTGTCGCTGTAAAGAAAAGGCAGGATTGAGGCGTCCACCACGGGGTCTCTACACACGAACACGATTGGCATCACTGGTAAGATTGAATCTGGATTCGTCGCTAAAGACGACCTAGTTCCATTCCGCTGCAGTCCAGTTTCCTCGTGCGCGGCACCACTCCAAACGGAGGCGTCGATGGGTGATTGTCAAGGGCAGCACATGTAATGGGTGCCACGATCCCAAATGTCCTTCACCCAGGCGACTTCGTATGGTTCGAGAAGACACAGCGGGTTTCAGTGAAGGTGCCAGGAGAGACACAGCGGCCTGTGCCAGGAGAGCGGCCGTTGAAGTAGTTGGCTGTACGCGTGCATTTCTTACGATGTGGCGGTCTTCTCGACGACTTGTCAGTTGAGGGAGTCCTGAGCCTGGTTTTCGTGTAAATGACATCTCTCGGATCCACTGGTCCCAACACCTCCTCACAACACAATCAGAGTGGCCTAATTGACGAGCTATTCGCCTAACTGGCCACCCAGGTTCCATCATGCCGATGATTCTCCCCCCCCCCCTCTAAAACTGCGACATTGCCTTTGAAACGGCATAATGCCATGTCTACCTCAGCCCTTCCTTTGTAAACAATTCAGCACACTTGAAAAAACTTTAGTTACCGGATTTATCCTCCACGGAGAACGACGTTAAATTCTCTCTATCGGCTATTCGTAAGGCGCAATCATGCTGCATTTCTAATCATTTGCAAACCTCCCCGACATGTACCTTCATGCCAAGTTTCGTTATGATCCCGCAATCAATTCTTGGTGAGCTAATTTTTTTGTCTATGAGTGTATTTTGAATTATATATATTTTATGTATTTTAGTTATATATTTTGAATTATATATTTTATATATTTAAGTTATATATTTTGAATTATATAAGCCTCTGCAAAGATATTTATTCTGATAAATATTCAGCTAGACAAATATAGCAAGTTGGGATATTTTTGCAAAATTGTGCTTGTAAATACACTTCACAGAAGGGAAAAAATACGAAGAAGCATTTCAATTATCCAAAGCAACATTAAAAAACTATGACATAAGGTTTAGAAAAATAATCTTTCCATTTTTATTAAACAAAAAAAAAGAGTCAACAACAAAGAATTTATTTTTCTCGAATTATGGCAATCCGAATGCCCGACGAAGGATTTCAAAACATAAAATAATGCGAAATAAAAATTCTGGAACTATGAATTGATAATTCCGCTTCTTTTTCCGACAGCATTCGCATCAAATAAATATCATTATAATGGAGACAAAAGAAAAGAAGTTCGAAAGAAATATTGGAATAGACATTAAAATATACCACAAAAAATCACACCGATAAGAGTGGAATACATTTCTTTTAGGCGGTTGATTTATGTTAACATTTGCATTGAGTTATGTTTTGAAATTTTAATGTTTTTAGATTTATAAAACATGAGGATGTTGTAATCTTCTCGCATAAATATTGTTTTTCTTTTGTGTTTCAGAATTTCTTCGCATCTTGTAACCGATGTACGTGAATAAAATTTGTAAATATTGTTGTTTATTTTAGTATTTCCATTTCTTGAATGGATTCAATCATTAAAGTATTTTTTTTTTTTGCTCTTGAAATATTTTTTTTGGATCCTATTTAAAAAAATATAAAAAAACGAATCTTACAGTAGTCGCATATGATGTGTAACATCTGACTTGTTATCATGGTAAATACGCAATAGTGATTTTAATCCTGAAAGAAATGAATCGGTTATGACTGGAAATAATTTTCTATCGAATAATTACATCTTTAATGAAACTTTTATTTAATTAACACAAAGAGTAATGCAGTTTTTTATCAAAAATATTTATTATTGTTCAATTTGGGGAAGAGCGGAGACAATAGATTTATGAAAACTAAAGTATGACACCTATACTTGGGATTTCAAAGTATTTAAAAATCGTTGAAAAACGGCGTCAATAACAGTACCACTGTTAGTTGTCGAAACATTTCGATTAGTGTTCATTTCGAGCTTTTCATCTTTCAGAAAAGCTATGAGTGGCTCAGTTTCTGGCAAACTGAAGTTAACGTTAAAATCACCACTCAAAATCATGGGAAGCGAGTGATAGTTTTTTTTAAAAAGAGCAGAACCACCTTCGGTATACGGTAAAAGTACAAAATGCAGGAAATCTTTAATTTTTTAACTGTTTGATTCGGAGAAATGTATGCGACCACCAAAATGACAAGACCTGCTGGTTTGTGCGGTAGGCGGGCGTCTTAATTGCTATTACAGTTGGACTCCCAGACAAGGGTAGCGAAGAAACACCGTCAAGGGCATGCCTAAAAATTAGAAATACCCGTTTACTTAATTAGTAAGCTTTTTTAATCACAATTAAAAATATTATATTGACAGTGACAGGAATTAACCTCAAAGTATGAAAATGATAAGCACTTAAATATTTATTCAAATAATTCCATGTTACTTACTCTTATTTTTTTTTAAGGATATGATGAGCTTTGTCAGACACTTAACAGGAAATATAATTGTTAATGTATATATAGTTTACACATATATAAATATATCCTCAGATTTCACACACAACGAGCCCTGATACTTTGAGAATTGAGCGTAGGAATCACAAGTTTATTCTGGATGAAGTCTAATAAGACTTGCTGGTATGTGCGGTAGGCGGGCGTCTTAATTGCTACTACAGTTGGACCCCGAGACGAGGTTAACGAAGAGACACCCCCAAGGAGCTGAATTGGTCAAATCAAACAGCGCGAGCTTCCCCCGACTTCCTGTTACGCATTTCCTTCCCTTTTCACGAAATCACTCCAACAAATATCCAGCAACCGAGAATAAAGATAATACACATCAAAAAAAGTTTTATTCTGTTTCAAAAAAATATTTGAATTGAATCATCTGTAGTGATAATACTGAGAACGCACACACACAGAAAGGTAAAAATATAATGAAATAATTAATAATTTGAGCATTATTTGAGAAAAGTCTTTAAAGTATATTTCATGAATATTAACTGAAATACAAGAAAAATAAGAACTTAAAATATTCACAGTATATTATTCCACGTTTATGTATAGGGGGAAAAAAAGTTAACTCACTCCCGCACTCATCACGATATGTCTGGAATTATTGGAATTATTAATTTTAAATTTGGCAATCATGTTTCTTTTTTTTGAGTAGAGATGAGCTAAGAAGGGATTTTGAAGTAATCAACTCTCAAGGGGAATTGCTTATGCAGCGAGAAAGATAACTATGCTTCCATTTTAGAAACTCAATAGGTGAAGTCTACAACATTGTTTTTGAGTACAACCGAAAGTTTAATGTTAGGAATAACTGAAAAAAATGACATAAAGCTGTACAACGTCATGAAATACCCCGTGAAGTGGGTATATAATGGCTAGAATATACTCATGTCCAAAATTGAGGTCACAAACACTCTTTTCGTCATAAATTTAAAATGCCGCTATTAAAACTGATAAACTTTTATTTGATATATTTTGAAAAACGAGTAGTTCAATATCAGCCTGCAGTTTAGGAAAAGGTGTTGTTTAGTGTTAGCTTTTATAGAACTAACTGAATTGAGACCGTTCAAACATGTGGTAATTTTTCCTCCAGTTTTGTGAATGTTACGCAAAAACAAACAAATTTGTCTGTTTGCAGTGAGAATGATTTTTCATAATCGTTTAAATGATTCCTTGAGCGGAGAGCTAAGGGACTAACAACCGAATATTAAACCCGGCTACGTCCAAAAAAGAAATGATTCTGCCTCACGTGTCACTTTTGTGGGCGTGACGCATTCCACCTTTAAATAGACACCCAAAGAGAAGCCAGAGACTCTTGATAGACTAATAAGCTTCACGCAAAAGCTAGAGAGACACTTTTAGTGATTTAAACACTCTACGACATCCCAGCACACTCCAAAGGAGTCTCTCCCACATTTACTGTAATCTATCAAAAACCACACCTACGAGCATCTCAATGTCGTCCTTCCACAGGAGTGATCCGGCCTTAACAGGGACCTCAACAGCGCTGCTTCTTTAGCAGCACCATAGTAAAATGTTTTCATTATTTTTCACGCACGCATTGGCCATCGTAAAGTAGTCCTCATCGGGAACTCATGGTTGGAATTGTCGAGTCGTGTGATTCGACGAGTCCTTTGTAGACCCGTCTTTTAGAAAGGCTAATGCACGATGAATCTGTCGAGGCTAAGAGTTCTCTCGTTGGAGTGGTGGGAAGTTGGGAGATAGGTGACATCTAAGATGCCATCCCCGTCACTTGACCATGAATCAAAGTTACAACTCCTTATCCCTGTGTTACTTTAGAGGGACGTCAAAAAATATTCTCTCTATCTTTTCTCGCAGGCACATTTGAGGATCTACATATTTACAGTAGTTATACATTGCACACATGCGCGTGAACTCATATACAATAAAATATGTTCAACGCGAAAACCTCAAGACGAAATATCGGTTAACATGCAATATATAATGGTCTCAACAAAATGCTATGCATTTTTATGCGTTTTTGCTTTCTTAATACGAAATGATAATGGCTTAAAACAAAAATATTTCCATTCAGGGAATGGACGAAATACTGAAGTCACCAGCCTCGCAGCCGTTTTTTAAGAGGAGTGTGAAATGAAAGAGAGATGGTTTAATATATTTTCTTGAAAGGAAGCTAACTTGGCTTTAAAATACCCTGTGATACGAGCCAATTTTGTTTATCTTGAAATTCAAAATTCGGTGACGAGTACATCGAAGTGTGAGCAAAAATCATTGAGTTTGGTTCGAATTAATTTTTCTATTTTAGAAGAATTTTTTCCGAGCACAATGGCAAAGTGGTCAGGGGGAAAACAAAACTGCTATTTAGCTTGAAATGAAGATGTAGATTCTTAAGGCCGTGAATCAAAAACAGAAGATAAAAATGGAAATATGTAAAGATTTTAGTATTGCTAACTCTTCTTTGCCAACAACTATTAAAAAAAAGAGTTAATTATGTAAATTTTTGAAAATTTTTTATTAAATACACATGAATATACACATATTTATTAAAAAAAATGCAAAATAAAATAATTTTGTTGAACATATATTTTTTTTGCAACATACTTTAACGCGAAATTCTTTTAACATAAATATATTTCAGTCTCCTCAATTTCATGTTAATCGGTTTTCACTGTTCTTTCACACTAAAATACATATTTAGACAGCTGTTCAGTAATCCAATAATATTCAAATTTTGAATTGACAACAGATAATATAAGGTTCTCGAAAAGAAGAAGACATTTTATTGGACGATATATATGTAAAAGGTGGCAATGTTTGGGCCGATTCCTTTCTTCTTAAATGAGGAAACGTCCCTGTCTGCAATAGAAAAGTGTCCCTAAAGAGAGACGAATTAACAGCAATGATTGCGCTTGTACACACATTGCTGTCAAAAGGAAGTACGAATTAGGTTTGTATTGATGGCAGCATTTCGGTTAGAAATAGAGATGGGTTGTTAGTATTCTACTTCAAAGAATGGTATTGGGAAATGCTCTAATATATATGTGAATATGTTTTATTGAGCTTTATTTGAAGCGAATAAGACTTTTTCATTTATTATTTATTTGAGAAGATGAAAGGGAGAATGTTTTTCCCATATTTATAATTATTGGAAGATGAATATCAGAAAAAAAGATTTTGAACTAGTCAACTTATAGGAGCAATGCTCATTTTTTGTTGCTATAGGAGATTTTCTATTTTCTTTTTTTATTTCTGAAGCCCAGTGGCTGAGTGGTAGTGCATCACGCTTCCACGCCACAGGTCTGGGATTCAAACTCCGGGTTGGGCGAGGTCGACTCAGCTTTTCATCCCTTGTTGTCGATAAACGAGTACCAAGCTTGTGCTTTGGAACTAAACACTGGAGGTTTCGCTCCAAACTGACCCCTTGACCGGGACATCTAGACATACTTCTCAGCACCTAAGGTTTTGAAAACTGAGATAGGCTCAGTAGGTTTTGGTTCTTTGTAACCGTGCCTATTACTAATCTTCTTGGGGAACTTCTATTACTTTAAATGCAGTTCAATTAAAAACTTTCCCCCAAAGAAGAGATGCGGTTTTATGTAAATCATGACATATATTTAAGCATTAACTTATAGGTTCAAGAGATAGAGGGAGGTTAGATGATAGAAATTAGTGATTTACGTAAAGTAATTGAAAGCTGGACGAGAGCGACTCGTCGATTAATTAATTAATGTATAAAATTATTAATTGAAAGTTCAATCACACAATAAGATATTGAAAATAGAATTGAATATACCAGAAGTGGATTATATATGAGAAATAAATTAAGATTATTTAGAAAGTAGATTACTAAACGTTCCAGAAGTAAGTTCTTCTCATAATTAAAATATTAAATATCTCCTCTTCCTCGCTTTTCCTCTTATACTTTATATAAGTGCATTTCCTTCCCTGGGTTTGTGAGACTTATAAAAGGATTAATAAATTATATTTGTTTTGATTCTGGCTTCTAATTTCCAATCATTAACGGATTTCAGGGGAAATCCTTTACACCTTATGGGCTGTTGCACAACTGAGCTTAATTTAACTTTATGTCTTACGGAAAAATCAGAATACATATTGTTACGAATATTAAGTAATTAATGCTTAAAATAGTGTAAAAAATTTGTATCTGGATGTTAAACACCTTAACATTACTTTTTGTAGTGTTTATTTTGTGCAAAAATTGTAGTATTCGCAAACGCTTTCTCTTACATAATAATACCGTTTCAGTGGAAACTTGGTGAAAAATTGGCGATACAACCAAGTTGGCGTCATTCTTGGAGACCAAATTTTGCGAGTGGTGATCAAGGTAGAGACCGTTTTTGGAGACTTGGCTATGGTATTGATGCTTCTGGAAATTACTGGAGAAATCTACTAAAATATTATTAATGTCAACGGTTTAAATGTAGAAAACTTATTGTTTCGAACAAAATGTAGTTGTTCTTAAGAATCAAAAATTTTCAAAACCAAGTGAGAGATTCATTGGGGAAACCGGATTTCTCTAATTTTTTGATAAATGCTTTATTATTGTATTGATAACAATCTCAGTTTATAGGATACTTCCTGAAACATTCATAACAAAACTAACCCTAAATATCTATAGCATTTCAATTTTCCAATTTACAAGCAAATATAGTGTGGAGCGTGGAAACTTCTTTTTTTGAACATGTTGCAGTAATCTTCGTAGAAAGTGGAGGGGTTCGGTGAAAGGGTTGGAGTAGGATATTTGTATTTCTGTCCGTCTCAGTCTAAAGCATGTTGTGATCGAGGCAGCAGGGTGCTTTTGCTGTGGAGGCGTATTTCTCGAACGGTCGGTCGGTGATTGTAGTGCAACGTGTCTTTCGTCGTCACTTCAATATTCCTCCACGAAGTTGCGCTCCTTATTAATGGAAACGGGTTTTAATGTGAATGGATGCCTTCCAAGCAACGGGGAATGTCTCCAAAGAAAGGAAAGAACATCTGAAGACCGTTAGAACACCTGATAATGTGGAACGAATACGAATGTTAATTCAGACAATGTGATAATGATCCAATAATTCTTCTTAACCACTATCTAAGAAAGGGATCTTGATAGCATGTAGTTACAACAAGATGTGGCCAAAGCCTACACCTCCAGGGTTTCCATGGGTGTTCTAAGAGCAGCCTTGCCCCAATGACTGATTTCCCTGTGAAGGGACGTAAATTGGCCTGGCCTGCATGCTCACCTGATTTATCCCCTCCTAATTACTACCTGTGGTCTTGTTTGAAGTCTCTGGTTTAGAAAGATTGCTCCAAGATCATGAAAGACCTACGGAACAACATCCTCGCCAAAAGTGACAATATCCCTGTCGATAAGCTTGGCAAGGTGGCTCAAAGTTTTCATAATCGACTGGATCAATGTATTAATAATGGAAGATGACATTTAACAGACATTCTGTTTAAAACTATGTAAATTCAAAAATCCAATTTCGTGTGGTAAGCAGAAAACAACAATAACGTCGAATAAAACATGTAGTGTGTTTTATTGTATTTTCGAAAAAAGGAACTTTCCACCCCCACCCTGAATATCAGGTGTCCTAAAACGATGTTAAGTAGCCCCAAAGGAGCAGTATCCTATTAGTTCTGGGGAAAAATTAATATCACTTAGTTAAGTGATGGCAAACATATTTTTGAAAATAGGGAAAATTGTCACACTTTTCACATCATTAGGTCATGTGACCACACAATTCACAATTTTGCAAAGAATTTTTCACTAACGTGATCCAACACAGCCATGTTATTAATTCCAGTCACAAATAAAACATACCTAAGAATTAGTTAAAAGTAACGTAGTTTGAATGTAGTGTAAGAAAAAAGATGTTACTTAACTATACTTCTTCCTGAAACGAAAATCATATAGCATACTATTCTCGGTAAGTTATTTTAAAAGGTTCCCCTTTTATTTAAGATTCAAAAATGGTATAACACACACACACACGCACAAAAAAGCACATTTAAAACTTATTGATGCAATCTTAGGAATCAATACCAATAAACACTGATATTTTACTACATAACAATATTTTTTTAAAAAAAATCTAAACTTTACAAAAATCACAGTTCTAAGCGAAATTTTAGCAATATTTTTGAAAAAGTAAAAGCAACTAGAGAAAAAATTCATAAACTCTTATATTAGTAAATATATTACTAAAAAAATTAGATACATATCTAGAAATTGCACTAATATTTTAATGTTTTATTAAAATTTGAATAGTTTAGAGCTGATTGAGTAAACATTATAAGAAATGTGACATTCTTTGGGAGACCATTATTTAAGTAACAAGTCATACTCAAAAAATATTCATACAATAAGAAATATTTTAGTACATTCTCAAGAAAAATACAAATATCAGTTTCAAAAAGTTTTTTAGAAGTACATTTATAACATTTTAAGTTATCAGACTCGCCATGATAGATGTTGAAGAATTGAAATGTCCTCTTCTGGTAGATCAAAGACCCGCTTTCGGTTTTTCTAATTTTATGAAATTGATTGTAACTCCAGGTGGCGTAGAAACAAAACAAAGTATGCTCTGTTAATCCAAAAGATAGCTCTATTCAATAAAATAAAAAACAAAAATACCTGTTCTGACCTAATCTGGTCATTTTCAACGTGTTGGTGTACCTTAAAAGTTATTACATTAAAGCAAGTTGTGACATGGAATAATATACATTTCTAAAAAGCGAATTGCCATCCTTTTTCTTTAAGAAAAGTATATCAATATATTCCATAACAGTTTTCTAACTCTCATAATCAAGCAATCCAATAAACCTGCTCAGGCTGTTAAGCAATAACTCCAAACTTTCCTTCCTAGTTATCATCAGCGAATATTTATCATCGGGAAAACATTCGAAAATCGATCTTAATAAGCCAGATGACATTTCATTCGCCAGATAGCGAAACATCAACATTCTTCCAGTTCAATTCCCGTCCAGACTTTGAGCAAGCGAAAATAACGGAGTACCCACTCCAGGCTTAATTGCAGCACACTCTGATAAGTTTCAAGATGATGATTATGTTACTACCTAAGTTATAAACTCACGAAAGAATTATTTTCATTCGGCTTTTGTTGAATAAGGTAAAGCAGAAATTTTTGAAATGGCATTCATTCTTCATTTGGCTTGATTGGGAGATTAAAATAGTGCATGGTAGGTTGTAAATGAATATGATTGTAAAATTATTTGAGAATTTCAAATTGTAAAATAAAGCAAGGCAATGATTTTTTTATTTTGCATTGCATTTTAATTGTATGTAATGATTTATCATGATATTTTTTCATGAAAGCAGCTCAATTCAAACTTATATCCATTAGCATAATTTAATCTAATTTAATGTAAGAAAGATAGGAACTTTGCATTATGGAAGAATGAATAACCACTGAAAATATTAAAGAGTATAATTTTTTTGTTGATTATCTGTATTATATTCTATACCCTCACGGGGAATTTACTGTCGACAATATTTTATTTGAAACTCATTAATCAACCAAGTTTTGTTATCAATATGTTTCATCGGTCAATAATTTTCGTAAGGCTTTATATGCTAATTTAATCAATTAGTGTTTTTTGTTATAATTATGCTTCCTTTTATATATATATTCGGAAGAAGTTATATGTCTCAAAACTATTTGACATGCATATATTGTTACATTTTAAGACCATAAATATTATTTATTTGTCCTTTGAATTAGAAGGACATTTTGATCTCTAAAAAAGTTATATAATTAATTTATACTCACATATATATATACTATATCTATATGCTTACTAATGGACTTGATTAAAACTCACATACTTGACCTATATGTATAACTGACCTGAGATTTGCACCCACATACTTGTTCTATATTTATATTTATATATTTGATATATGGATACTTAAAGACTAGATTTATGTTTGCATACTTTATCTATATGGATACTAAGACTTAATTTATATACACATACTTGCTCTTTATGTATTCTAATAGACTTTTGATTTTCATTTACATACTTTATCTATATGGATACTAAGACTTAATTTATATACACATACTTGCTCTTTATGTATACTAATAGACTTTTGATTTTCATTTACATATGTATAGGTATAGGAAAAAATAATAGGAACACTCATGAAAAAATGAAAATCTCTATTCGTAAGGGGTTGGGACGCTTTGGCCTGAATGGCAGCTTGCATTCGACGTAGGATTTAAAAAAAAGTCTTGAACAATATGCATCGGAATCCTTCCCGCTCTTCGGGCAAGACCGTCTGGAGTTCAGATATTATGCGTGGAACGGGAAACCAAGCACGGACTTTCTTCTCTAAAAAGCTCTACAAACACTGAATGATATTCAGATCACGTGACCAGGGATATCCCGTTAGATGTTTCACTTTCACAATATGCTCATTTAGCCATGTTTGAACACAGCGAGATGGGTGAACAGGGCATTATGATTTAGAAACACAGAACGCTCTCCAAGAAAAAAAAGAGTCTAAAGCATAGAATGAAGATGATCCACAGAAATGATTTAGAATAGTTTGTTCTTGCCTGCTGCATTGAAGGGAAAGAGAACCACCAGGGGGCTTAGAATCATACCAGTAGGAGGAACAGTTGATTGCTTGTTGTTGATGTAGGTGGAGTATAGTTCTGAACAGGTAAGAGGGACAGGGCCGAGTTCCTAGTGGGTTGAGCTGCTCCATCTTTTGATAAGGCGTCAGCAATCTCATTGCCCACGATGTTAACGTGCGAAGGAACCCAATATAGATGAATCTCGCGAGAAGATGAAATACTTTTTGGTTTCTCCAAAATAGCCACTCCCGTGCTATCACCTCCCTCATGCCAGTTAGAAAGATGTTGGACGGCCCTACGACTGTCAGATAGTATCCAGATGCTGTTCAAACCAGGAATTGAGAGGACTGAACTGTGTAAATATGTCAAAGTTTAATGTGTGAATATGAGGATAAACCCTTACACCAAAGATTAAGCCGCCGAGGAATTCATGTGTTATATATACATTTGATGTTGCATTTCTGAAGTCGAGCTGTGATAGACTTGTGTGTTCGTATTGTAAATATTATTATGTTGATCGGGGTTCGAGGATTTTACGCAAAATCAGTCGTAAGCAACAAGGAAATTCCTTACGCGTGATGAGTATTTATTGTCGAAAATCAATCCTTGGAATACAGGATTCAACAGCAAAATTTACAGAATAAATACCAGAAGGATTTCACACCTTCAACAGCACTCAGACATAATAAGCAGTGTCTAAAATACACGTATGTATAAGCTTATTCACAAGCACACCCCATCTATTCATAAGTCAAAACAATGCTCACTAATCGCTGGTTGAAAAAAGACGTTACTGTTGCGGCGAGTATCGCTCTATTTATAGCCGTGGCCGAAACTTCGAAAAAAATGCGCTCGCGTCATGGATCGTGAAATTAGTTGATTTTTCCACTAATTTCTCGAAGAATCCAGAGGGTCCCGAACTCGCCAACATGGCCGCCAATGTCGCCAAATTGACCAGCAATGTCGCCGACTTGGCTCTATCGCCAATATTTCGCCAAGTTCATATTGAAACGCCATTATAACGTAAGGGACGGCGTTGCTTCTGAATATTGCAGTTTTAACAAAATGTAACAGGGTAATAGAAATGCATTACGCATCCAAATATAGATTATTTACGCTATTTTACAAAATTTGTAACAATATGCTTTATGTCTAAAAATGTATTTTGACCCTTTTTATTTCACTCGACATCACACGCTTTATAATTACTTTTGCGAAATACTCAGATTAAAGGTGGTTTGCTTGCTCATGTTCTATCGTACTTCTTTTGTCTCCCATGCCACCATGGGGACAAAATCCACCATTCTGTCTCCCAACTGAATTTGTCTGTCGAATTCGACAACACCTTGTATAGAATGATTGTTTATACAGAATGATCACACAAACAGTATATAAGATAGTTGTTCATTAAATTAAAGAATTGTAGATAAGTACTTTTTGTAATTTTAAACACATTAAAAATAATACATATAGTTATTTTTTAAGATTAATTTTCTCAGAGTTTAATATACATTAATAAAAATAAATGCATTTCTTAAAAAAATATTAATTGTTTTTCAGTTAAATATTTTACGTAATTTCAAAATCTTTATAACTAAGTCATTTTTATTAATATTTAACTCGTTTGTAAAGAAACAAAAACAATTAATTAACAATTTCATGCAATTTCAGAAACCTTAAAATAAATCCGTAATTTAATATAACTCGTCTGTAAAAAGAGGAATAAATAACTAGAAAAACTATAACTAGGCTAGATTAGACTAGAAATATCAGAAAGCTTCCCAGAACTTTTTTTGTTCGCAACCTAACTTAATAAAACATTCAGAATCGTACACAAACATATCCATTTTTTTAACCTTTTGAAATAAACATCTCATCTAACTATTCTAAGTCTCGAACTCGGCGCATCGTTCAAAAAGATAAACATTTCTTTTTTTACTCTCCAACACCCACTCTAAGTTTCGAAAAAAGTTTCAGAGAGTTCTAAGTTTCAGCAAAGTAAATGTATTCACTTCAACAAAGCACGGGTGGAGTTGAGTTGTAAGATGAAACAGAGAAAAATCGCAGTGGTTCTCCGTGCGGACGTAATAGGGTTTTCCTTGAGAAATATTTATGAATTCGGGGGACTTTTCTCTTCTCTTCTCTGGATCATTCTGTATGAAGAACTCATACTTCATGGTTGAAGGATTTTTCCCCGTCTTTGGGTACAAAATAAATTCCTTGCATGCTTCTTTTTTCGAGAAACGATTTTCGAAAGAAATAGTTAGAGTCGAATACTGTTATGCAGTGCGAATTATTTCAACTACTTGTGATTTATGATTCTTTGGTGTAATGTGTTAAGGCAAAGAAATAATTTATTTTACTACGTGTAATTTTATGTATTTGGATGTCGTTATTGTGCAATCAATATTTCACAAGTAAAATGAGTAAAAATGCTATGCTGTTAATAACATTTTTCGATAATTTATTTAAGGGTAATTTAGGCTTCAACAGTTATTTTTAAGCAGACAGAAGTAGTGAACAGAATGATATCTTCGGAAATTAATGACACATTGAATGAAATTATTAAATTCCAAAAGAAGAAGAAAAAAAGGGGGAACTCCTTTTTTTTTAAACTACTGTAATTTATTCGAATCTAACCCATCATTGATTCTAAGTCGCACCCCAAATTCTCAACACGTTTTTGTGAAAAAAAATTGTGTAAAATGGTTTGTCGAGATATCCAATATTTAAGTAAATTAAAACGAGAACTTTTAAACAAGAAGTGAATAATTTATTTTACCAGCATTAAAAACTTTTAAATGCATATATGAACTTGTATTTGCTCAAAAGGTCAGAATCATGTTCGATTTTAGCATAACATTAAGAAAAACGAAGGACTTAGATTCGAGTGAGTGAGTTAATATTAACGTCGCTCTATTTATCTGCACGAGAGCTTTTGGCGAAGAACCATGTAATTTTGAGCCATGGTCAAGAGACGAGGACGAAACTTAAGCTGGCACTCCCTCTCCTTACTACCACACCACAGCAACATAAAGACGTTTGAGCTCTCGACAGATTTAACGTGCTTCGCTCCACTACACGGCGGATCTTTAGTGATACGGAGCTCAAACTCATGACATGCCAGCCACGATACGATAGCTTGACTCTCCCCCAGGCTACCGCGGCCATGATTTAGATTTTTGGAGCAATAAGTAGCTGCTGAAAATATTAGTATAATATTAAAAATAATTATCGAATACTATAAAATAAAATTTGTCCTTTATTTTACTTATATAAATCACGGATATTTTCATCCATACTTAATAATTGCATAATTTTATTGTTTTATTATAATAAAATATTTCTAAAATTTCTAAATTAAAAATTTAGTTGCGTCATTAAAATACGTACAATATTTTGTAAACATAATCTATTTCGGACTTCTCCCTCTGTAATAAAAATTTTGAAATTTATATAGCAAAAAAGTCTCGTATTTTTCGATAATGGAATTTTACAGCTTCAGCGTTTGAGTACAAGGTTTCCATTGGTTGTTTAGAAAACTGATATGTTTTAGTTATATCAAAAATTAATCAGTTTTCAATTTACTCTTTTGAAAAAGTGAGCAAAAATTAAGACATGTTTATTAAATTAATGCTTAATTTTCTTAAATTATGTATGTTCAGGTCCCTAATATGTGCTAAGCCTATATTGTACCTTTCTTCATAATTCTTTTTTGGAGATGATAATATTAAAGCAATAAATTACTAGTTTTTTCGATAATTTGATATTTCGATATTTATTGATTTCGAAAAAGAAATAAGTCAGTTTGAGAAGTCATTAGTTTAATTTCTCAATATAATTTTTGTAGTTTACACTTCAATTTTTATAATAAATTCAGTCATTAATAATTTAAATTATTTTATGTAATTTATATTTTTTTAGAATTTTGTTAAAATTTCTTATGTAATTGTAAGTCTAACTCTGCTGAATTTAAAGACATTTTTGTAGCTTATCCTTTCTAAAAACAAGAAAATTCTAACAATATTCATTTAAAGGTTTTTAAAAAAATAACCCGAACTTTCAGTCGTGAATCTATACTAGCTTTTACATCACTTTCTCTTACATATGGAAGTATCTACAAAATATTCCAAGATCTTTGGAAGTAACTATATAACATTTGCTTCGACAAAAGTAAAAGTCCAAGAAAAAGAAAAACACATTTAAAGTTTGTTTAATCTGTCAGGTTTTAAGAGAACTGGTTTTACAAAAAATGGAATCAGACATATTAAAACTAACTGCCTATCAGATTAAAAATCTAAAGTCATGATTCTAAACCAAATGCACCATTAAAAAATGTAAAAAGAAAAAAAAAGATGCTTTTGTAATTTTTAAACTTCTATGTAGCCTTAAAACCTTCATAATACTTGAAGTCTTTAAAAATTTAAAAATGCATCGCAGAGAAATGTATTTAAATCTAAATCATCTTTTTGCAAGTGAAATATAGAAATAATAAAAAGTGAAAGATTAATTACACTTCTGTTATGGGAAAATAAGGGGAACTCATCAATATTGAACTAAACTAGGGAAAATGTGCATCAGGTTAGGTTTGAAAATTTATTAGAAGTTTAGGTCATTTACAAGGTAATTGGTTTTCGACACATTCATGCACAGAAAACCCTTAACTGGTTTGGTATTTTAAACTCATCCATGCTGTTTTCTTCCAGAAAATATAATTAATTTCTCTAATTATGTATACTAATATAATTCCTAACTACTTCTATCTGTAAATTACCCCCAAAAATAGTGAAATTATTTTATTCCATCTATAACAATGTAACATGTAAAAGATTGAATATAATGCGTAATTTATCGGCTACTTAAAATTCTTTTGTACAAATATTTAATTCTTTAGTTGGCATTTAAAATAATAGGAATCGAAAGTAAATGATAAAAATATATTATCGATTTTAACAGTTTGAAAGATTTTCCAAAGAAATTTAATATGGACTAGAACTAATCACTTAGCAATAAATTTATATTTCATTGTGTCCATAGAAACCATACAGTGGTTACTACTATAGATCTCTTAGGAAAACTCTTAAACATATGCTGTTAATCACTCGTTTAATAACTGCTTGAAATTGCTGTGTTAGAATTCACTTTTCATCTATTCTTTTACGTATTATCAATTTTTATAAAATAAAGGCTATTACTTTCCTAAAACTAGTTACTAACTAGTATTATTAAATTAATTATTAGTAATTATTAGTTATTTTTAAATTGCTTAGTTTCTAAAGAAATTCATTAGCTTTAAGCATATAATGCTCGATTTGTTACTAAAAAGCTTAAGCCGCATAAAGATTGGTAAGAACGTAACTTCAAGTTCTAAAAAAAATGCTCTAAGCATTGAAAATTTCGTAATTAATTCAAAGGCAAATTTTTAGTTCTTCGAATCATCAGCTATTTCTTAGGATAGCTTTATTTCGCATATTCAAAGCTTGAAGAGTACTTAGATAAATATATCTCTCTTTTCAATAAATATTTTGAATAATGTAGAATGATAAAACCAAGTTGTGATAAAAAAAAGGAGTGATTGCACCCTTTTTAGTCGAAGAATATTTACTACATATCCTTCGGATTGGAATGCGGCCGCGATAGACGAATGTTTATGGTCAAGAACTCATGACCGACAATCCGTCAGTTCGAGTCCTAGTACCACTGAATGCCCATAATGTAGAGGGGCTAACACATGTTAAATCATTAATGATTCAAAGTTCTTACGTTGGTATAGTGTGGAAATTTGGTTAGTAGGTTGTCACTCGCTCGTCAATTAATCAAGGTTCAAAATTATCAGACTCGGAGCCAATTTCTTTTTCGTTGTTTTGGATTGCGATGTTAATACAAATCAAATCATTTCAAATCGCTATACACTCTGAGCAACAGAAAATCCATGGTGGTTCAGAAGTTTAAGACCTGGATTTCAAAGCAGTATTGATTCGTTGATTCGTATTCAATTAAACCCTTAAAGTGGCACATTGTTTATAAATAAGAAGTATTCAAATTAGCAGACAAGAGCAGTTTTGATCACTGAGCAAAATTCTTCACATCTAAAGGAATTGCTTTAATTCCGAAGAGGCAAAACATCTCCAAACATCACTATCACGTATTCAGCGTATTCCATTTTTGAGACAGAAGCAGGATCATCAAGTGTTACAACTGTTTGGCAAATAAGATTCCATAAGATGCCAATCAAAGCAATTATTATCTTTTAAAAGTTGAACATCTTTAATGGAGTGTTAATATCGTGATAAAATCATCAGGAGCGACTTCTTAGAAGCTGTGACGGGTTACACATACGAGCATTTGATATATTATCAAGAAAATGAGAATAGACACAAAACACGACGATTTTGCCATAAACGAATTCGGAAGTTTCAATATCCAAGCCCTCCCACATTCATCAGCTTTTCTTTTGAATATATAAATTATCCTTTGGTTACAATGCTATTTTTTAAAAGTCTTAACATTTTTTGTATTAGCCTCTGATTATGACAGATACTATAAGTAATATATAGAGCTACTCAACTTCCAATATCAGTTTAGAAATCAATTTAGGCTAAAAAATAAAGTTCTGTAGCTAAGTAAGTTAGAAAAATATAGTAATGTATTCCCATTGCTTTTTATGGTTAATTTAACTTGACATGCTTGTACAGAATTTTCCTTTTTTTTTGTGGAAATAACTAACATGGATTTCCTTTTTAACACAATGATATCAATTAAATGAGAATCATACTGTTAATTAAATATAAAATGCATTTTAATATCAATGTGGAATGAAAAAAAGATGTAACTATTTAAAAATTAACGTAGGTAACTTTTAGCTACTGAGATTTCCCAGACTTAAACAATAGTAATGTTAAAAATATCTAAAAAAAATAAAACATTATTTATCTTTCATGTAAGGGTTTTTTTATAGGACATTTAAAATGAAAGAAATAGAAATAAAATTAGAGAGATAATGAGTTTAAATTTTCCGTATTAACAACTCTATAAAATAGTTTTTAAACCTTGAAAGTTGATATAGTTTAAGTAAAAATTTTGATAAAAATAAACTATTTCCTTCATTTTTATTTTGTTCTTAATATTTAAGGAGATAATTAGCGTTCGTGTACATAAAACACAGTCACCATTCCTTCAAATCTATATCTTAACCTTATCAAAGAACAGAAAGAGATTTTTAATACTAAAAATAATCAGAAATTGCTTTCAATTTCCATGCCAAACATTGATTTTGAGTTTCTAATAATAACTCAAACGTTACTAGGAATTCCCCTCACACAAATAGTAAGAGATTTATTGTTAACACTTATTATTATTATCCAGATTAATAATAACTGTAGCTTAAAACATACACTCAAAAATGACCAAGCACTTACGTATTAACTCTCTCTGAAAAGAAAATATGTAATTTATTATGAAAAATATTAGTAGTTAGGAAGAAACAATAGTGAGAAATCTCCTTAATTATATATGCTCTTGAATCTAGATAGTTTCAAGAATATATAAAGTTATGTATGTAATTGTGGACAGTAAAACAACTCTACATTTGGCATGACAGATCCTTCTGGCTTATGTTTGTAAATTTAGTTACTGTTCAATATTTGAATGTTTCATATTATTATTTCAAGTATACAGTTAAATAATTGTAGGATTGAAATTTTACGCCTAACTAAATCCATGCACATAGAATCTTATGTATTCTTACATATAGTCAACTATATATATTTTGAATTGATAATTCATGTAGTATAAATTTGGTTATTTTTATAGTTTGATATTATTTAATATTTCATTTATTTCTTTCACTTAATGTATTTAAGTATATTTAATAAAAACGATAAATAGAAAATTATCTGGATTTATATTTGAAGAACGATTTCATTATATGTAATTATAATGCGAAATAGTAAACTGTCACGTTTCATTATTTATATATTTTGAAACCAATGATTAGTTATCCCTTACTTATTAACTGATTAATTTCAGTCGTAAACACAGGCCTACCGCAATTTTGTAAATGAACAACTGTGAAAATTTTCTTGATATTATATATATATATATATATATATATATATAATACTGAACTAAATTATATCAGATTTTGCTCTCGATTTGATCATCTCGTCGAAGTCAGAAGCAGGGGAAGAAACTTTTGCTTTCCTCTTGCGTATTTTTAAATAAATTCTAGGTGTAGGCATATAACATTAAATTTTATGACATGTTATAAAAATATAAAAACCAGTTTTATTACTTAACAAGTAGGATTTCCAACTGGCTAAGATTTTAGTGATATAAATACGTATGTTTTACAACAATAATAAACTCTATTTTACAGCCTTACTATTTACTGCAAACGTTTTATAGCTGATCAATATAATATTCCAAAGAACATTACTCAACTGTTAAACATCTAAATTCCCTCTTCGAAGATGTCTTCTACTTTAATAACGCAATCTATTTCCAGAATTGAATGCAATAAATCTGATGATTCGTGATTTACCTTAACATTTCCAGAGAGCAAAATTCCTTAAATACTTCACTTATTGAGAGACTTTGGTAAATAAAACGACCAGGTTTGCATTAATAGGAGAGTGGAGCCGAAAAGAGGAAATATATGTCTCTTCAAAAGATCAAATGTATATAATACTTTTGATGAATTAATTTCGATAGGATAGTCATGATAATGTACAAAGTATATAAACTCAGGAAGGAAAATTCTGTATATTCTTTGAGGAGAATGACCAGAGAAGGCGACTTATTCTATATTTTAATCTTTTGAACTAACTGGAAGAGTGATATATATATATGCTATTAAAACATATCAGTTATGTAATGATATATGACAGGTAATTACATGTTTAGAAATATCTAAAAAGATTTGCTCTTTTGTGATTTTTTAGATGGATAATATTTTGATTAACATTCTATAAAATTATACATTCATTTAATTTATTTGCGATGTTAAATAGTGATTTTAATGCATTTCGTTCATATATTAGCTCGTTGCCGCGGTAGCCGAGTGGTCTAGGCATCGGATCGTGGCTAGCATGTCATGAGTTCGATTCCAGTACCACTGAAGACCCGCCGTGTAGGGGAGCGGTGCACGTTAAATCTGTCGAGAGCTCAAACGTCCTCCCATTTGTGTGGTGTGGTAGTTAGGAGAGGGGTGCCAGCTCAGGTGTCGTCCGCGTCACTTGACTATGGTTCAAAATTACGCGGACCGTCCCCAAAAGCCTTCGTGTAGCTGAACAGTGGGACGTTAATATTCCCTCACTCCATCACTCATATATTAGCTCGTAAACTAAATATGAATTGATGTACAAATTTAAAAAAATTTAATGTACCACATGTTTTTATAATGGACTGAAAATTATAAAATAATTTATTTAATCCTTATAACGGATAAAACCACATACAGATTTCTAACTTTTTCTAAATTATAATGAAAATTTCTACTTGACACCTTTTGAAAACTCTTGTCCAAATGAGGTACCCATGAAATAAAAAGGAAGTAATTGAGGATAAAAATTTGTTCCTGGCATTATGTAATAACGAATGAAGAGCTTAAAACTATTTTCAGCTCAATGAAACATCAATGTTCAGCTGTAATTAAAAATAATGGCTACCTCCTCTAAGCACTGATACCTCCACCCCACTGCTATCTTCCGTATCTAATGTATATCGATTTTTATTGTAGCATAACTTTTTTCACTTTTCATATAATTGAATTTTGTTTTTTGTATCGAATTTAATAATAAATGTTCTTTAAAATGATATAAAATACTTTGTATTTGTGCAACGTAAAATTTTCTATAAGCATACAAATTTAAAAAAACATAACAATATTAAAAATTATCCACAATTTTGGCCACCACTGCATATATATATACTAGCTGACCCGGCTACACGTTGCTGTGTGGTATTGTTTTAATACGTTAGTTCAATATTATTCTAAGCTATTCAATGCAATCAAATTAATCTTCGTTTATAATTTGGGTGGGTTGAAATAAAGTATAAAACAACAAATTTTAATTTTGCATTTCATTCATTTTCTATTCAATGTAGTATAATGCATGAATTACTAAAGAAGTCGTTAAGTAACAACATATGAATATTTAATTTTATAAATGTGGTGAAACGTTGATTCTTTGCAATTTTTAAAATTATTTTTATCATTTTAAAGTATAACAAATAATAATTTTATACTGAAAAGTTAGAAAGTTATAAAGAAACTGATTGCTAATGGGTGCACAATATTTTTCGGTAACCCGTATTTTGCTAACTCAAATAGATTCAACGGTTTCCACACACGGGATTAGATAACATCTAGTTGGCCCATTCGAGAAACATGGATTTTCTAAGTCCAAGTATCAAATGAATATTGTTCGGTTTCAGATTCATTTATGGTCATCTCGAAAGCCAAACGAATCAGAATTGAAGTCTTTTGAATGGTATTAGAGATTCTGGCGGTATCAGTGGAATACGTGGCATCAAATTCCGTAGTAGCAGAACCGAATTTTCGTTCAAGCTTTACAGTAAAAATATTTGCTTCAATAAGTTCCCGGTAATTCTTTTGATGATCAAACGTGCACTGTTGCATAATCTAGGTGGATTTAAGTTACGCAGCAGAATAATCAGTGAACCAACCTTCAAGAAAAGATTGTGTGGTGACTTTCCTGATACATTTAGAGAATTCAAAAACTCGATTGGAAAATTTACGGGTTTGTTTTCATCAGCAATAGTGTCGATTGATTTAAAAGGCATTGGATCACCTGGCAACAACTCTCTATCTTGAAGTTTATTTCATCACAATATCAACATTTTTTCTGATTAAGTAACAAGATAACGGAGGCAATAACTATCTAGATAATTATGCAGCATATCCAGAAAGACACTTTCAATCAGTTCTATTTGTCTGAAGAACAGTACAGAAATTGTCTGGCTATTTCATTGTATTGGAATGAAGTTTTACTTTGCCGTTTTTAGCAGTTGGTTAGAAAATATGTGCTCCGATTGATCATCATGTAAATGTACTCGGGTGTTTATGGCCAATCGAAGTGTTTCCACGTTTCGTCATAAAAACAATTGTTTTAAGCATGCACTAATCTCGTGAGCAAAATTAGAGCGAAAAATGACTGTTAATGTCTGTCTGAAATCACCAGACGGTAGCACGACAACAACATCGAATATTTTCTCGTTGCCGTTTAAATCCCGCAAAGTTCTATGTAATGCTGTGAGTGAATGTTTATGGTTCATGGTACACTTATCCCTGATCATGACTGAATTCATTTGCAATACTGTAGCGAATCCACTCTTTTTTTCAATGGTACACGTTGCATCTTGTATTTTATGAATGTCCAATGGCAGTTGATGCGGAATGTGCACTTTTTTCAACATCAACCATCTGCAATTTCCTATTGCAATCATATTTTCGCACGACTGCACCTGAAAGTTTAAGTTGCTACAGGAAATAAAAATCCGGAGGTGGAAGTCGAACACAAAGCCATTTGACCTCATTCCAGCAATATCCAGAAAATTTACGGAAGCTATTGAAATCCGTATCCAGATTCTCGTTCTCCTCCCGAGAAGTACACGGTGTCCACTTTCGACGCTCTTGCTCCTGTAAGTTCAGTCTCTGAAGGGGGACATCTCTCACGGTCGGTCGGCATTATACAGCAAAGTTACGGGAGTTTCTAAAATCCGATTTCACATTATTATTTTTTCCCATCCAGAAAAACATCAGGGAAGCATTTCTCTCTCCTCAAGAATTTTAAAGCAAGCTTTTTCCACAGTTCGTGCAAAATACTTTCGTCTGGTAATATTTGACGTAGATATGAGATTATATTGAATTGGATTGAGAATAATTGGATCGGCAGTTCCGAAATACAATCAAGATCCAATTTTTGAATCTCTATGTAGGCAGTTGCTGCGGTAGCCAAGTGGTCAAGGCATCGGATCATGGCTATCGTGTCATGAGTTTGAGCCCAGCACCACTGAAAACCCGCCGTGTAGGGGAGAGATTCACGTTATATCTGTCGAGAGCTCAAACGTCCGCCCGTGGTGTGGTGTGGTAGTTAGGAGAAGGGGTACCAGCTCAGGTGTTATACGCGTCACTTGACCTTGGTTCAAAATTACGCGGTCAGTCGCCAAAAAACCTCCTGTAGCTGATAAGTGCGATGTTAATATTCACTCACTTACTTACTTTACGTCGGCAAGATAGGCTGGTACTGCTGTCCGAGAATATTCCAATCCCCCGGCATTGTCTGGCAAAAATACAGGAATTTCTATATTTCGATTTCAGACTCGCTTAAACCATCTGAAATTACACCAGGAATACACTTTTCCCGCGCCAAGACTTTAAGGGGGAGCACCTGCCCCGTTTTGCGTAAAAGACGGTCATCCTGAATTATTCGGCAAAGTTACTGTTATTTCTCAGATTGAATATCAGATTCGGATTATCCGTTTTGAAATACACCAGAGACAAAGTTTTCATGACCCAAGGCTTTTAAGGCAAGTTCCTGCTACAGTGTGTCTGGCATTATCCGGCAAAGTCATCGAAACTCCTAAAATTCAATTTCAGATTCTCATTTCACAGTCCAAAATGCACTCGGAGCTGACTTTTGATGCTCCAGCGCGAGCAAGTTCAGTCGCTAGAGATAATGAAAATCCGGACGCGGGACTCGAATCGTTTGCCTTTTCTCCTAATTCAGACAATATCCGGCAAGTTTAGTGGAGTTTCTGAAATATAATTTCAAATTATCGTTTCCCGTCCCTAGATACAACTGGCAATTACTTTTGTTCCCCTGAGCCAGCCAGTTCAGTCCCTGGAAGGGGCATTAGGGTCGTCTGGCACTATCTGGCAAAGTTACAGGAATTTCTAAAATTCGATTTCAAACTCTCGTTCACCATCCTAAATTGCAACAGAAACGCACTTTTCCCGCACCAAGACATTAAAAAGGTAAGCTCTTGCCACGGTTTGCGTAATAAATGGTCGTCCTGAATTACCCGGCAAAGTTACAGTTATTTCTCAGACTGGATATCAGATTCGGATTATCCATTGTGAAGTACGCCGGGGTTCAAGTTTTCACGATTCAAGGCTTTTAATGTAAGCCTCTGTTATGGTGTGTCTAAAATACGGTCAGTCGACTTTATCCGGCAAAGTTACGGTTATTTTTGGAAACTGACTCAAAACTCGGATTCCACACCCCGAAATATCCTAGGCACTTAATTTTCGTGCATTTTGGTTTGCAATATCTGCTTCCACAGACACATGATTAATGCCACATTTTGCGATTATTCCCTTACGGGAATCTGGCAACGTTTTTTCCGGATTCTTCACATTTCTGGCAATAAAAAAATTATGGTGTGATTAATTGATATAAAAACCATCCTATGTTTTATGTTGGACGAAATGACACACAGTATGCAAAATTATATTATGATCGGTTGAGTAGTTTCGGTGTCCATTGCGGACAAACATTGTGACACGTATATTTTATATATAAAGATATCTTGTTCAAATTTTCAATCATTAATAAAATACTTTCTATTTATCCTTTACTTTACTTTCTATTCAAATAAATTTTTTTAAGCTTGTAGTGGATGACACTGGATGTAAATACAGTTTTTCCAAATATTAATTCATTAAATATTGGTTAATTAATTATATTAACTACCGGTTTTCGACGCGAACTTAGATTTGTCTTCATTGTTGTAATAATGTAACTGTTAAAACAATGACAAAAGTTGGTGTCGATAACTGGTTTTTCAGCCAAACATCAGGTGTGCATTGTTACAACAACGCAGAACAATCATGCTCTGTTTTCAATTAATCCATTCAAAGTAGGAATTGACTTAATTTTTTTTTACTTGTTCTATTTAAAACCACATTTCCACATTTATAAACTTGACTCCTTTTGTATATTTTGTTTCGAATATTTTATTTAGCATATTTATTTTTAAACCTTTATTTAAAATCTGTTTCTGGCTAAAATGAACGTTTAATCTATCTATACGCTTCGTTAAACATAAATATATGATAATTAGTTAATTTAAACCCATAAATGTTAACTTTTACCATTTGTTTCTGATTAATCATTATTAGCATTGTTACAAAGAGAAAGTAAACAATTACGAATTTTCTACTTGACTGAAGCAAGCATTCATCTTTGTCATGAATGCTTGCGATTTCATCTCTGTACATATTGTATATGTTTTCCACAAATTCAAAATGCTGTATTTCGGAATACCGAAGAATTTAATTTGAATCATAAAAGGCATAAAACTAGCTTATAAGGATTTAGTATTTCCATACGATTGGTTCTGATTTAAATAACAGCCAGGAAATTAATTATGAAATGTGAATATTTCAAAAGAATTGGAATGAGGTAAATTGAAAATTATTGGAGCGGTTTCATTTCAATGAGCATTTGTTTAGGAATTTCATTATTCAAATGCGTATTGAACAATATACGTATGTTCCAGTTATTGAATTTCTAAGAACAATTCTAACAATTGTTTTCATTCATTCATGCTTTTGATGGAATGTCCATAATCAACGAAATACTTGTCTGAAGTTTGAATAACCATGAATATATTTTTACAATTCTATTGTAAGAATATATACATATATATATGTATAGCTATTATATGTTTGTGTGAAATTGTGTTTCAATACTGTTTGTACTGCTATTTAGTAAATTGCGTATGAAAATACAAAAAAAAAATTATTGCTGAATTTAGGCTCGAAAATATTCATGTTTTTAAATAAAAATATAAAATTTAAATGTAAAATGAAACATAAACATTAATGCAGTGCTTCTAAAACTACTAGCATTTGTGACCCAATTTTCAATCATAATTTTCCTTCCCCCCCTCCGTTATAACGACAATGTATTGAAAGTAATAATAATGTACTTTGACGCGCGCTAAAGCGACAATACGACTTAATTATACACCGTAAATTATCAAGATAAGTATTAAATTTTGTATTTGTTCCTTTAAATAATATATATTTTAAATAGATTTTTAAAATAATTATTTTTTAAAAAATCTTTTGTTTTCGATATGCTTGCGCCTCCCACTCTGGTTTATCACGCCCTTAGGGGGCGCGCCACATAGTTTGAAAATCACTGTATCAATGTATCATATGAATATTCGAAACTATGGAAATAAGGATAGTTGCACATATACTTAAATTAATAACTTCAGCTGATTTAAATTTTCTTTTATCTTTATGAGCTCATTCTTTTGGTATTAAATTTAATTCACTATGAACTGGGGAAATGTAAAAACTAAAAGAGCAAACTGAAATTGACTTTCAGTATAAGATAACCAATATCCACCATGTAAAACTTTACTTCCAATATACACTGAAGTGCTACTGAATTAGGGATAGCAAGGGCTAGGCAAATTGTTTAGGGCTACACATCATTTATGCGCAAGTGAGGGTGCTGTGATAACTGCATATATAGAGCGTAATGTGGCTGTTCTGAATTAGTTGTTGGAATTGCCAGTATGGGAAAACTGCCTGATTTAGACGCCTTCGATCACACGGACAAATCTTAGTAGTGCGACGCATGGGACATTCAATTTCCGAAATCGTCAGACAGCTGGGAATTTGAAGGTCGGCAGTGTCAATATACCATGAATATATGGATGGTGCAGTTTTCGGGCAAACTGGCAGTGGGCAATTACCTTTGAAAGTACGAGCTGAGATACAGCTCAGGCTTATTGTAATGTAGCCAGTGAAGCCAAACATTAGCTCAAATTAGCACCCAGTTGAATGACGGTACCAGTCGTGCAGTCAGTAAACGAACTGTGCAACGCTCATTTCACCGTATGGGTTTCGTGAACCATTGACCTACGAGAGTACCATTGTTCAATGCTCGCCATGGGGCTGGACGTCTTTCATGGACAAGAGAGTATGGAGACTGGAGTGTAGAGGACTGGAAACGAGTAGCATGGAGTGATGAGTCTCGATTTCGACTACTTAACGTCGACGGGAGGCTAAGAATATGGCATCAGGCTCATGAAACCATGGATCCTGCATACCAGGTTTAGGAACTGTACAAAGACATGTTGGCTCACTCCTGGTCTGGGGTGTTTTTAGTGGCACTGTTTGGGATCTTTGGTGCGTGTATTAACCTCCCTCAATGCAATTCGGTACGTAGAGTTGCTGGGTGATTACCTACATCCGTTTATGCAGCTTGTTATCTACACGGTAATGGAGTTTTCCTGCAAGACAACTGTACCTCTCACAAGTCCCGGTTGGCTGCTGGCTGGTTGGATGAGCATTCCTTTGACTTTATTGTCATAAATTGTTCACCTAGAAGCCCAAACTTGAATCCTGTTGAGCTTCCTTGGAATGTTTGGGAATAAAGCGTGAAAGGCCATCACACAGCACCAACGAACCTAACTGAATTATGGACAGCTTTAGCCAATATTTGGCAAGTCATTCTCGTGGGACGCTTTCAGAAACTTGTTGAATCTATGCCCCTTCGTGTGGCAGCCGCTGTCAAAGCCAGTGGAGGCCCAACTCGTTACTAGGTAGGTATCCCTAATTCAGTGGCACTCCAGTGTATTTCATTTCATGTTAATTCTTCTGTAAATTACATCCGAATTACATCGACACAGTAACAGTTGAGGTACTTACGTTTTATTTCAACCTATTGGCGACATTATTTGAAACTAAGCACATGATTGCCGATTTTACACGTACGATACATAGAAAAAGGTGGTTGCCAACTTGGTGAGTAATAAAAAGGGTTGGCGATTGTTGCCATAATACGTAAGTATCCAATTGATAATGTATCTTGTAATTTTAAGCCAAAGTTAAATGTTGAGATTGAAACCAGAATAATATTCACTTTTTCAAATATACTCAGCACACCGAATGATAAAGTAGGAATTTCGTGAGATATCATCAAAAATATTTATATTAGGTTAAAAAGTAACCTTGAACTCTCTTAATATGCAACACATTCCAACAAAGCTAAACTTTTTTAAACGTATCCATTTTTACCTTCATTCATACTTTAAAAAATTAAAACCGTAAAAATATTAATTAATAATCTTAGCGATATGTACATCTCACAATTTTTTTTTTTAATTTTGATATTTGGTTTAATTGTATTTATAAAGTTAATTTTTTTTTTAGCTTTTTTAAGCATTTTTTAAATCCTTAAGGCTTTTTTAAACATGTCTCTTTTCTTTCAAATTTTTTTTCCAAGTACCTTATAATATACTACATAAAACTGTGCTTGGTTTTTTTTCTGCTGTTGCTCTTTAATTTTTTATAAATTTTTTTATAGTTACACTTCCAAAAATTCCCCCAAAACCACTAATTTTGATTTTGAAATTTTTTAGAAAAAGTACTAAACATGTTAAAGCAAATTCCACACACACACATGCACAGTTTTACAAAACATACATTCCGGACATGTATAAAAAATTTCAAACCCATGCTTCAACTATCAAAAAAGCATCACAATTTAGCATCACACATTGCTCCATCACTTAATGAAAAATGCAGGTAAAGCTTTGAAATTTTGCAGGCACATTTATAAAGATTCGGGGTATCAAATAAGCCAATAAAAATGTTTTCGACAGTTTAATGATTTTTAGGGTACCATATCGCCTTAAGGCTTGTATGCAAATATTATTTTTAACACATGGACTGTGGAAATTATATCAATAATTGCTTTTACAAGTTTCCGATATTCACATTCAAAGGCAAAATATGTCTCATACTGTCTTAAAATTATCATAAAATGAAGTGAAGTAATATAAGCAAAATAATGTATGATTTATTTGTGTGAAGTGTGCGTGATTCAATATAAAGGATAGGTGTTTCAATATCCTTCATTTACAATCGAATAATTTGAATGTCTGTGTGTGTATATATATATATAAAGAGGAAAATAAATAAAGATCTGTATCATTGTATGCCTTTGTCTTAAAGTTTTCACATGCATTAAAGGGCCAGACCTAATTTCGAAAACAGTTTTGAGGCAAATGTGTTCCAATATTAGATATTATATTTATGTGTGGTGTACATACTGGGCTCTAAAAAATAAAACCTCCCATAAATATCAAATTTTCTCTTTAAATCTAAATTTGAAAATTTATTTAGAGTAATAGCATAGAAGATAGATTAAGAAAACTATTTTATTTTTTTAAAAAAACTTATTTGAATTGAAATGAGTAATTTGATTTAATATGTGATATTCTCTTTATTATTCAAAAATTATATATACTTTAAAAAGAACCAAAATATTCTTCTAAATTCGGTTCCAATTTTCAACTTTTGGTGAGACAGAAAAATAATACATCTTGATTCAAAAGATTAAAATTTATAATTTTGTAATTGCTTTTGAAGCTGAATTTTCTAAGGATTTAATAAAGTTTTTATAGCCTATTTGTCTTGAAAAATCTTGTCCTCTAAAATATTCAATTTTTTTGGAGCTAAAAGCGCTTTAATTTTGCTCAT
>BMAO01030880.1:0-36997 GCA_019973975.1 Trichonephila clavata
ACGCGGACCGTCCCCAAAGGCCTCGTGTTGCTGAACAGTGGGACGTTAATATTCACTCAACTTCACAAATTCAGCACTTCCAATATATATTTTCCGAAATATTTTGATTTCTTTGTTTCTTTCCTCTCCGCTTAGCCCTGCGTTGCACGGGCTTTTACCGACTGAATAACTTCACCCTCGTGGAAATTTCGTGTTTCCCTCTGGCCGATAGCACTTGTGTGTGCGGGCGTGCGATGTGAGTGATTTCTTTAACAATCTCATAAAAACTCCCTTTTTCGAAATTTGTTCTTCTTGGTGTGTGTGGTGGTAATTATTAAAGGTGGGTGAAAGCTCATGTGTCGTCCTCGTCACTTGAGCATGGTTGAAAATTTCGAGGTCCGTCACCAAAAACCCTCGAATAGGCAAACAGTGCGAATTTAAAAATCACCCACTCACTCTCCAATTCTTTCGCCTTACCGAGTGAATAACTTCATCCCATGGAAATTTCGTGTTTCCCTCAGGCCGATAGCACTTGTGTGTGTGTGTGTGTGTGTATGCGCGCGATGTGAGTGATTTCTTTAACTATGTCATAAAAACTCCCTTTTTCGAAATTTGTTCTTGCGTTGGTGTGATGTGGTAATTCTAAAGATGGGTTAATGCTCAGGTGTCGTCCTCGTCACTTCAGCATGGTTGAAAATTTCGAGGTCCGTCACCAAAAACCCTTGAATAGGCAAACAGTTCGAATTTAAAAATCACCCACTCACTTTCCAATTCTTTCCTTTTCCTGAGTGAATAATTTCATCCCCATGGAAATTTCGTGTTTCCTTCAGGCCGATAGCACTTGTGTGTGTGTGTGTATGCGCGCGATGTGAGTGATTTCTCTAACTATGTCATAAAAAATCCCTTTTTCGAAATTTGTTCTTGCGTTGGTGTGGTGTGGTAATTATTAAAGATGGGTGAAAGCTCAGGTGTCGTTCTCGTCACTTGAGAATGGTTGAAAATTTCGAGGTCCGTCACCAAAAATTTTCGAATAGGCAAACAGGGTGAATTTTAAAATCACCCACTCACTTTCCAATTCTTTCGTTGCAATTTTTTATTTCCCGGAAATGAAAATGTAGTCTTTTTAAAAATAGTTGTATGCTGAAAAAAAGACAGAAAGTATAAATTTTTAAAATTACAAAATTTCACTACTATTTTAATTCTTGGAGTAGAATTGTGAGGATTTTTTTGAAATATTCGACTCGGGGGAAAAAAGTTTCATGCAATTACCTTTATAAAAGAAGAAATTATTAAATGATTGATTTAAGTATTTTGAGTGTTTTATTAAAATTTGTTCAAAAAAGTTTTTGGCTTTTTTTTAAAGTCCCTGATTTTAAAAGTTTTAAATTGAAAATTTCGAAGTCCGTCGCCAAAAAACTCTGGAGTAGGTGAACAGTGCGACTTTTTAAAAATCCCTCACTCACATTTCAATAACGGAAAAAATATTGCAACAGCAAGTTTGACCTTGGCCGCTGAGCGTTAAACAGAGGGGGGGGGGTATAATAATGATTCTCGCGCATGCGCAAAGCCTTTAGAATGTCTTTAAAGTTTTCATTATTTTTGAGGGCTCAATTTTTAATTGAAAATTCCAAGTTTTCACATATTGATTGGAAACAACAATAATTTTTAAAGAAAAAAGGTTACAAAAATAATGCTTGTATGATTTCTCGCAAAAAATTTATTTTATGAAAATCACAAAAAGAAATCTTTAAAATCCGTAATTTTTAAGCGAAATCGACACACGGGAAGAGAAAAAATCATAAAATATGCAAAACAGCATTGTTTTGTAAAAAAAAAAAAAAAGTTTTTTTTCTATAAAATTCTTTAAAGAAAAATAGTTTTTTCCCGGAAACGAAACTGTAGCCTTTTTAAAAATAGTTGTGTGCTGAAAAAAAGACAGGAAGTATAAATTTTTCAAATTAAAAATTTCACTACTATTTTAATTCTTGAAGTAAAATTGTGAGAATTTTTTGAAATATTCGACACGGGGAAAAAAGTTTCATGCAATTACGCATTATTTTAAAGTAAACTATAAGTTTTATGAAAGAGAACAAAAATTTCGATACTGATAAATATTTTAAACGAATCTCAGAAATGCAATGAATGCATTTTAATTTTAAAAAAATATATTAATTTAAATCCATTATCATTAAATACTAATAAAAAAAAATTCTACAGATAGCTCTTGAAACGTTTGGATGTTTGATTAAACATATATAAGTGTTAAAAATCCACTTTTGGGGGAAAACCTAGTTATATGCTAACATTCACTGAAAAAAACATTCAAAAAGAAAAAAATACTATTTGATAAAAACATTTAATTTTTTTAATTTTAATTTTATAGTTTTTCATTCCACTCTGTGTTAAAATTATTTAAACACGTATCTGCGAAAAAAAGTATATTATAAAAAACTAACTTATTAATTATTTTCAAATATGAAAAAAGGCGACCGGCGGGTTTCTGCGAGGCGGACATCATCCTTCGCATTGACAGCGCACGGCAGTGCTGCAGTTATAGTCTTGAGTGTAGCGGAGCTCTCAGCACTCCGCCACCAGACAGTTAACCAATGTTTGGCTAAATGTAAAATAGCGTATTTTAAATTATTTTAAAAAATCATTACCTTTATTTTAAGGGCGTAATTTTTACGTTAATGCTCTCAAACATCACCAACTATTTGCAAAAATAACGTACTTTGAAATAAAAAATGTACAGAGTACTACTTTTTAATTTATTTCTCAGAAAAACATAAGTTTACGAAAATCACAATTTTTTTTTTTAATCCGTAATTTTGAAGCAATTTTTTCAATCTTCGTATATGTTACGGATAATATTACTGTACACACGGAAAAAAGGTTTTGTGAGATTATCTTCATAAATGACGAAGTTATTCAATGTGAAGTAAAAATTAAGACTACTTTTTAAAAATTCTATAAAAAAAAAGTTTTGGGAATTTTATTTTTTAAATGAATGGATCTAAAAGAGAAAGGCTTGAAGTTAATTAGTGTAGAATATCGATTTAATAATTCGAAAAGTAATTCATACCCAACGATTTAGAAATAATTTTCATAAAAACGCATCAGTTTTAACACTATTTTAAAAAATTCGAAAAAAATAGAAAATATCGTTATTTTACAAAAAAAATTATACCGTGTTGTGGCGAAATAAATGATCTTTCCGATTCTGTAATTATTTTTTGTCTAATTTCGACACCGAAAATCAGATGACAATTTTAATATGGTGGAAAACGTAAGATTACCGCTCGGCCGAAACGGAAGGGAAGTTCGGCCAAGTAAGCAACCGGCAGGAGTAAAACAATTCGGCGTTTTAAGGTTTTTAATTAATATCTTTTTAACTAATTACAATATCGGAATATAAATAGGCAATACGGCTTCCCCGGAAAATTCCCGATCTTTTGGTACCTTCCGCGACTTTCTGCGTGGTGCTGTTCGTGAGAAGATAGACGCACATAGATAGATAGATAGATAGATAGATAGATAGATAGATAGATACATACATACATACGTTTGTTTACCTTCGAATTTTAATAGTGTAGACTAGCTTTCATGGCCCGGCGTTGCACGGGCTTATACCGAGGGTATAACTTAATACCCATGTTAATTTCTTCCTTTTATTCTAACGCCAACACTTTTGTGGGGTTTCACGCGTACGATGTGAGTGCATGTCCCGTGAGTGCGTGTCATGGCTTTGTTGCTTAACATTTTCCCTTCTCTTAACAAATTCTCGATCCTAGTACCACTGAAGACCCGCAGTGTAGGGTAGCGATGCACGTAAAATCTGTCGAGAGCTCAAACGTCCACCCGCTGGTGTGGTGTGGTAGTTAGGAGAGGGGGTGCCAGCTCAGGTGTCGTCCGCGTCACTTGACGATGGTTCAAAATTACGTGGACCGTCCCCAAAAGGCCTCGTGTAGCTGAACAGTATGACGTTAATATTCACTCAATCTTCACAAATTCAGCACTTCCAATATTATTTTCCGAAATTACTTTGATTTCTTTGTTTCTTTCCTCTCCGCTTAGCCCGGCGTTGCACGGGCTTTTACCGAGTGAATAACTTCACCCTCATGGAAATTTCGTGTTTCCCTCAGGCCGATAGCACCTGTGTGTGTGTGTGTGTGCGCGTGCGTGCGGTGTGAGTGATTTCTTTAACAATGTCATAAAAACTCCCTTTTTCGAAATTTGTTCTTGCGTTGGTGTGGTGTGGTAATTATTAAAGATGGGTGAAAGCTCATGTGTCGTCCTCGTCACTTGAGCATGGTTGAAAATTTCAAGGTCTGTCACCAAAAACCCTCGAATAGGCAAACAGTGCGAATTTAAAAATCACCCAATCACTTTCAATTCTTTCCTTTGCCTGAGTGAATAATTTCATCCCGATGGAAATTTCGTGTTTTTCCCTCAGGCCGATAGCACTTGTGTGTGTGTATGCGCGCGATGTGAGTGATTTCTTTAACTATGTCATAAAAACTCCCTTTTCCGAAATTTGTTCTTGCGTTGGTGTGGTGTGGTAATTATTAAAGATGGGTGAAAGCTCAGGTGTCGTCCTCGTCACTTGAGAATGGTTAAAAATTTTCAGGTCCGTCACCAAAAATTTTCGAATAGGCAAAAAATCACCCACTCACTTTCCAATTCTTTCGTTGCAATTTTTTATTTCCCGGAAACGAAAATGTAGTCTTTTTAAAAATAGTTTTATGCTGAAAAAAAGACAGAAAGTATAAATTTTTAAAATTACAAAATTTCACTACTATTTTAATTCTTGGAGTAAAATTGTGAGGATTTTTTTGAAATATTCGACTCGGGGGAAAAAATTTTCATGCAATTACCTTTATAAAAGAAGAAATTATTAAATGATTGATTTAAGTATTTTGAGTGTTTTATTAAAATTTGTTCAAAAAAGTTTTTGGCTTTTTTTTAAAATCACTGATTCTAAAAGTTTTAAATTGAAAATTTCGAAGTCCTTCGCCAAAAAACTCTGGAGTAGGTGAACAGTGCGACTTTTTAAAAATCCCTCACTCACATTTCAATAACGGAAAAAATATTGCAACAGCAAGTTTGACCTTGGCCGCTGAGCGTTAAACAGAGGGGGGAAAAATAATAATGATTCTCGCGCATGCGCAAAGCCTTTAGAATGTCTTTAAAGTTTTCATTATTTTTGAGGGCTCAATTTTTAATTGAAAATTCCAAGTTTTCACATATTGATTGGAAACAACAATAATTTTTAAAGAAAAAAGGTTACAAAAGTAATGCTTGTATTATTTCTCGCAAAAACTTTATTTTATGAAAATCACAAAAAGAAATCTTTAAAATCCGTAATTTTTAAGCGAAATCGACACACGGGAAGAGAAAAAATCATAAAATATGCAAAACAGCATTGTTTTGTAAACAAAAAAAAAAAAGTTTTTTTTCTATAAAATTCTTTTAAGAAAAATAGTTTTTTCCCGGAAACGAAACTGTAGCCTTTTTAAAAATAGTTGTGTGCTGAAAAAAAGACAGGAAGTATAAATTTTTCAAATTAAAAATTTCACTACTATTTTAATTCTTGAAGTAAAAGTGTGAGAATTTTTTGAAATATTCGACACGGGGGAAAAAGTTTCATGCAATTACGCATTATTTTAAAGTAAACTATAAGTTTTATGAAAGAGAACAAAAATTTCGATACTGACAAATATTTTAAATGAATCTCAGAAATGCATTGAATGCATTTTAATTTTAAAAAAATATATTAATTTAAATCCATTATCAATAAATACTAATAAAAAAAATTCTGCAGATAGCTCTTGAAACATTTGGATGTTTGATTAAACATATATAAGTGTTAAAAATCCACTTTTGGGGGAAAACCTAGTTATATGCTAACATTCACTGAAAAAAACATTCAAAAAGAAAAAAATACTATTTGATAAAAACATTTAATTTTTTTAATTTTAATTTTATAGTTTTTCATTCCACTCTGTGTTAAAATTATTTAAACACGTATCTGCGAAAAAAAGTATATTATAAAAAACTAACTTATTAATTATTTTCAAGTATGAAAAAAGGCGACCGGCGGGTTTCTACGAGGCGGACATCATCCTTCGCATTGACCGCGCACGGCAGTGCTGCAGTTATAGTCTTGAGTGTAGCGGGAGCTCTCAGCACTCCGCCACCAGACAGTTAACCAATGTTTGGCTAAATGTAAAATCGCCTATTTTAAATTATTTTAAAAAATCATTACCTTTATTTTAAGGGCGTAATTTTTACGTTAATGCTCTCAAACATCACCAACTATTTGCAAAAATAACGTACTTTGAAATAAAAAATGTACAAATTACTACTTTTTAATTTATTTCTCAGAAAAAAACATAAGTTTACGAAAATCACAAAATGTTTTTTAAAATCCGTAATTTTGAAGCAATTTTTTCAATCTTCGTATATGTTACGCATAATATTACTGTACACACGGAAAAAAGATTTTGTGAGATTATCTTCATAAATGACGAAGTTATTCAATGTGAAGTAAAAATTAAGACTACTTTTTAAAAATTCTTTAAAAAAAAGTTTTGGGAATTTTATTTTTTAAATGAATGGTTCTAAAAGAGAAAGGCTTGAAATTAATTAGTGTAGAATATCGATTTAATAACACGAAAAGTAATTCATACCCAACGATTTAGAAATAATTTTCATAAAAACGCATCAGTTTTAACACTATTTTAAAAAATTCGAAAAAAATAGAAAATATCGTTATTTTACAAAAAAAATTACACCGTGTTGTGGCGAAATAAATGATCTTTCCGATTCTGTAAATATGTTTTGTCTAATTTCGACACCGAAAATCGGATGACAATTTTAATATGGTGGAAAACGTAAGATTACCGCTCGGCCGAAACGGAAGGGAAGTTCCGCCAAGTAAGCAACCGGCAGGAGTAAAATAATTCGGCGTTTTAAGGTTTTTAATTAATATCTTTTTAACTAATTACAATATCGGAATATAAATAGGCAATACGGCTTCCCCGGAAAATTCCCGATCTTTTGGTACCTTCCGCGACTTTCTGCGTGGTGCTGTTCGTGAGAAGATAGACGCACATAGATAGATAGATAGATAGATAGATAGATAGATAGATAGATACATACATACATACGTTTGCTTACCTTCGAATTTTAATAGTGTAAGAAGATACTTCATTTACATAATCACGCTTTCTTGGTCGGCGAAGGTTGGTTGAATTAATTATTTTCCCCCAGAATAGTTCCTGAAGGTGTTAGTATAGTCGCGGATAGAACCGTCACAATAGGATCGGATTATTCTGTTAAATGCATAATACAGTGATAACATCACTATAACTGTATACGTGATTCAGTTCTTATAGGGTAAATTACTTGTAGTTTTGAAATTATAGAGCTGTTAAGTTTAAGTTTATTTAATCTTTGCGATCTAAAAAAATTCAACACTTGTACTTTAATTTAGTCTTTTCCTAAACTGTTGTTTCTTTGCGGTTTAATTTTTAAAGAAAAAAAAAATTCTTACTTATATATATTTTCTTATACATAAAATATTTATTTGCTACAATTTGTTATTTTGTTTTATTTTTTCTAACAAAAATAAAGCTAAAAGTCAAATAAAAGTTATTTTTTATTAGTGAGTACAAATTATTGAAAATAATGGCATTTGTCGCTTCATATTCCACATTACCGTATCAAACAACGAATAATATTAATAATAAGTCGAGAATAGAAATATGCTGCAACGTTATTTATTAGATAGATTTCGATCGAAGAAGTTTAGTTCAGTTGGATTAAAATTGTTTTTATATATGTAGTACAGCTTATATATATATTAGTCTTGTCAATCAGTCTGAAAAGTAAAATCTGCATATTTATTACCCCCTTTCAAACATAATTATTTCTTATTTGAGTCTATGGGCTTATATTAATAAAATCAAATAATCTATCAAGTGGACTTTCGACGCAAGGGATTTTATACATGCCCCAATAACTATTCAAACATTACAACAAAAATGATCATGTCTTATTGAAAATCGAGTTTTTATGGACAAGAAGCCACAATTGAAAACCCCACTATTCCCCCCCTCCCATTTTATTAAAAAATGTATCCTAAGACCTACGTAATGAATTATTGTTATTACTTCTGGGCTACTTTCAAACAACTCGTGCGTAGCCTGAGGATATTTCACTTTGTAAACTTTTACAGTGCATGAGCACTTCAGAGCTTGAATGAATGTGAAAAGTTTAGCTACCAGATTCATTTTTTTCGTAAAACAGTTTTTGAGGAAATGAAGTTTAAATCCACTAAACTTTTGTTTGTGGAAAAATGAGCCTGTGTGTAAGAAATAAGTTAGCTGATATATTTTTGAACTAATCAATAGATATAAAAGTTATTCTCTTACTAGAGATAAGAATCTGTTCTTTTCAATGAATTGCTCTTATCAGTTCCAGTTCATTTTAAAGAATTGTTCTTTAACCTATTCTTTAGCTCACTTGTTCTTTAAATTTCTCGAACAAAACAGCAAATGTATTCAGAGAAATTTAACACCACAAAATTATTATATATGTTATTCTCTGATTACTATAAATAATTGAGGGAAAATAAAATCAGTTGAGTTTTTAAATGAATTTTGCTTTGAATTAAATTAATACCAAACAGAACAGCATTTTTAATGTTATTAGCAGACAATGAAAATAATGTATCTTTGTAAATGTTTCAGTATGAGATTATCAAGTAAATTTAATGATATTAAGATACGTGGAAGCTTTGATTGGACCTTATTCAAAAATTTAAAATTAACGATAACGAAAAATATGAATTTGTTAACGTAATCTTTTTTATTCGAAATTCAAAATACTAAAATAGTTAAGGCTTTATATAGAAAATATGTAATTCTTTTCAGACAGCATGGGATACCAAAAACACATTTCTTTTGAATAACATATTTGGATATCAGTTTTGCTTCCCACAGAATTTTTTAATTTTAGAACTACATTTACGGAATTCTTTTTCTTACGTGTTGTTCCTTGTATTCAAATCCGACAAGAAGAAGAGAAAAAAAAGCTCTGCATATTTTTTGATCAGTCTGTTTTAAAAATTTAAAAGAATATTACTATTTAAGACAAAAATTGTTTATTTGGTATAATTCTAATGTGAAATATACTAAATAGCAACAAGGAATAAAATGTTCTTCCATTTCTTATATCTTAAAAACACTTAAAAGGCCTTTTTTTTGTAAGTTGGGTATAGTTCTGAAACGATTGAGATTACATGTTTCATATTTACAAATATCGTATTCAGATTTTATGTATTTACAGAGAATGGCATTTAAAATTGCACAGAAAGAATTTCACAAAATTTTTATTGTTAGAAATTATAAGCTTTATTAATTTAAGAAATCACAAACACCCTATATAGAAAACTGTTGTAAGACTGATCACGTGAGATAACTTAATTTTATCTTTATATATATATATATATATATATATATATATATATATATATATATAATTCAGTGCTTCTCAATATTTGCAACCCAATATTCAATTACAATTTACACAACCTCCCTCCATACAATAACAATGTATTGAATTCAATAATAATAATAATAATATACTTTGACGCTAAGGCTACACAATACTACTTTAACATCTTAAGTGCCACCGGCGTATGTAAACGTTTCGCCCAGCCAGTGCGTTAATTGCCCCGGGAGTAGATATTCGTCTTTCCAAAGTACAATCTTTTCTGTGCACTGCTACCCATAAAATTATTCCGAAGGCTTTGGAATGCCATAAAAAGACTTTAACAGTGTGGGTTTACGACGGATTTACTTATTTCAAGGATTTGCTTATTTAGTCATTTTCTACCCCCCCCCCCCATCCCCTTAATGCACTTCATACGCTCAACTGCGTATTAAACGGTGGCGTTGGGGAACGAATCGCATAATTTTTAATTAACATTTAAGAGATTAATTATGAATCGTACAAATTATCAAGGTAAGTGTTAATTTTTGTAACAATTTTATATTTGACAAGCCATTGGGGTCCACTGGTAATTATTAAACTTGTTTTAAACTTAGTATTATTAAATTAATTATAAAATACGTTGTACAGTACTGATATATTTATTAATGTATTATATCAGTGTAGATGTGTATTTTATTTTGATTATGTCAGTGTAGATGTGTATTTTATTTTGATTATGTCAGAATGCATTTTATTTGTTTACTTTCAGTAAATTAATAATTTTTTTAAATAATCTTTTGTTTTCGACTTTTCAATATGCTCGGGATCCCCCTCGTAGGGTTATCCCACCTCCCTAGAGGGTCGTGCCCCCAAGTTTGAGAAACGCTGCTTTAATATTAAAAAGTTCTATCTTCATTATTAATGAATACACATTTCGAGTTGGCCCCTACGCAGTAATATCTAAGACTCAGCTAAAATCGTACTCGAATAATAAGAATTAGAAATTATTCTGGAATACACATAAAATAAATTGGTTATTCATAGAATTCTTCAGGATATTCTTCTTTTTGCAATGTTTTGCCACCTTTTAGGTACAAAATTATGAAGAACACTCTAAAAGTAAACACATCAAAATGAGATGCTTCACTTATTTATTTTCATTAGTTATACATATAATTCCTTATATTTTTTAATTACATTTATACATAAGAATGAAATAAGTGTTAGTATTACTTTGATACCTTTGCTCTTCTTTGTAGTGTTAATACTCTTATGTTTTTTTAATTTATATCCGATAATGATTTCAGAATGTAATATGAAAGTTTATTTTGATAATTCTTTGTCCAAATTCTATTCTCAACAGTTATTTCAATGTATTTAAATAGTTATATTTTCCATATTATACTACCATCCATATGTATCCAAAATATTTTATTTTATTATCCTTCTGTGGCTTAAAAGAGATTTAAGACTTATGATTCCCCATTGTATTTCCTCTCTAGAATTTGTGTCAGGGATGCTCTCCCTCCCTTTTAAGTATAAGGCCACTCATATAATAAAGCCTAAATAAGAATTATTATAACCAGAAGTTACATTATCACCTGAAAATTTTTTTTGCATTTAGATTATGGCAGTAGAAATAACGTCGCTCTGAAAATGTATAAGCTATTTAATGTACTATTTTGGTAATTTACCTATTTTCATGCCGTTATGCTCATTAAAGTAATGGTCACTGCAAAGTCTTCTGCGGTGGCAATCATTTTTTTCCTTAAGGTTTCTCTGAATGTGAAAACTTTAGTGTATTTTCCAATGAGCTTTTTGCTTTAAAATCTTGTTTAAGCAGTGATTTTAGAATTTGGAATTCAGCTGAAGAAACCACCTCTTCGAGTGTGTTTTCATTAAAGATAAGTAAACATGTTCAAAATATTGATTTCATATATTTTACTTACCCTTAAAGAATAATTGTTGCTTGATAAGAAAAAAGAAAAATAATTAATAATTTAGACATTTAATTAAAACGTAAAAGCAATGCTACTAGTTTAAGAAATATGTATTGGGGATCAAAACTGAAAATATAAAAAAAAATTCTATTATAAGATCTTGTATTTTTTAATCATTAATGTTTAAGGACTAATAGATAGTATAAGTTTGGGAATATTTAATCTTTAGAATATATTTGAAATAACAAATTACACAGTAATTTTAATCAATCGGTTTAAAGAAAAGGAAATGTTTTTTTCCTCGTGAATTGCTATTATGAATTGAATTTATATATAAAGCCTTATATATTATATATATATATATATATTTTGGGCCGTAGGTAGCCTAGTGGATAGAGCATCGGACTCCAGACCATCGGGTCTGATGCCCGATGCCACCAAATACCCTCCGAGTACATACGGAGTACATGCTCGTTAAATCAGTGGGTTCGAAAGTCATGTTGGCGGGCGCAGCAGAAACCACGGGTGCAGGGGGCTGGAGAATATTTCTCTTCCCTCCAGTTCCATGTCGAAATTGTGGAGGTGGAAATGGGTGGAATCACCATTTATCGTGCATGAACCGAGCCAAATCGCACTTTCGACTCCATGGTGCTCAAAGCTAAGAGCTAACGACAGGCGTACACCTATCCTCTTGCCACGATGAATTTCGTGGGCCTCGATCTGACATCGTCAGACAGGTGGCATTCGAAACAATAACAACAACAACATATATATTTATAAATTTAATGAACATATACATATACATATTTATAAATTTAATGAACTTTTTGTAGAATATGCATTGATTAAAGCTTATAATTACAAGCAAATTTACATTTTACAAAAGACGTTGAATTTATTCTGACTCTGATGTAGAAATTAAAATTGTTATAAGACTAGACATAATTTTATGCTAAAAATGTATATTTTTAAGAATGATTTTTTGGGGGAAGGAAGGGGAATCATATATTTTTTATATATAAAATAGTCTCTCATCTTGTTTTGCCTTGTATAACTAAAGTATGCTTCAAAGATTAGAAATTTATTAAATCAATTTTCGCTATATAGGATGCATAAAATAGTTTCAAGGTATATTCAACACAGTTTTTTTCCAAATAGGATGCAAATGAAAAAAAGGATTTTTTTAATTAATTGGAATCAATCAATTGAAGAACTATGAGCATTCTTAACTATTAATGAAATTTCATAGTTTTAGGAGCATCTTCTTATTTATCACATTATTTTTTGTAATAAATTAATAAGTACAATAACACCCAAAGCAAAATTGGCCTAAGTTTTCGTTAATTATTTGCTTACAATTAGGAAACATGAAAAAAAAACAAATTTTTTGGCTCGAAACATGTAATTCATCATATATCATCTGTGATAAATATTTTACTAAATGTCCGCTGTATGTGTGTGTGTGTGTGATCTTTTGGAATTTAAATTTAGAAAAAGTTCGTATAGGTGCAATGATATAAGAATTTATATAATAAAAACTTTAAATTAGAAAGTTAAATTATAATTATAATTAAATATTTGTTTGCATTATTTTGTAAGCTAATTTATTACATGTTTAGTTAAATTTAATTTTTTCACGTTTATGAATATTATCAAATTTTTAGTTAACCCTAGGATTATCTTTTTTGATGTCCTGCTTTATATAATTTAACTTATTAAAAAACACCTGAAAACTGCTATAAAATATCTTTATATAAATTCAAGCATTAAAATTTTTGATTAAATTGTCTTTTTGGAAGTGTTTAATTTTTCCCTTGCTAAATACAGAGATATCTGTGTTACCAAAACTCATCCCATTTTTTATAACAAAATGCTGTTATTCTCTGTGTACACTTTAAGAGTACTTTTCAGGAGGTAGTTGTCACGGCAACGATTTTTTAATGATTAGTATACCTTCCGAGAATAACAGAAGAAAGCAATGTATACAGTGAAATAGGATACCTGGAAAAAATATTGGATGGTATTTTTATATCTAAGGATTTAAAGTTAGATTGAAAACTATTGCAACAAGTGTTTAGAGGAAATGGTAGTAAAGGGTTTATAGATAAAAGAGAAAACTGAAAACATTTTGATCGCATAGAACTTTCATAAGACTCTTATATTTAGAAAAGAAAACATATTTACCCTTACTTAGAACTCATATTTTACACAATAGAAAGTAATTTCAAGAGCTTTAATATTAACATAATGATTTGTATCTTTTTTTAAAAAAGTTTGCTAGATTCATCTTTTGGGAAGAGAGCTTTTGAACTGTTTGCACAAGACATAGAATAGCCTGAAGAAATTTTGTTTAGTTCTATCAATGCAGGTTGCAAAACCGTTGTGTAAAAACGCAGACTATGATTTTACATTAAAAAAGACCCTAAAATGCAACAACAGCTATATATGCTATTTCAAGAAATCAGAATTAAAGATACTTTCAATATGAAAATTAAGAGAACATAAAAAACCTTTAAAAAGGCCAACGAACACAACAGGGATATTTTATAATATATCAGTCATGAGCAGTGGCTTTTAAACTCAAAAAACAACTCTTATTAGAAAGATGATTAAGGTTATGAAACCTTTTTAAATATAACTACAATATTATATAAGGAATCAATTTAAGGATAAAAGATTGTTGATTCAAAAATATTTCGTTTATTTTCCTAAAGTAATATATATATGGAATAATTTTGAAAGAAAAAACTCTAAAGAAGCTATTATCAACATAGGGCAAAAACCGTATTATTTCTAAAATAAATATTTATGACACCATTAGAATTTACAATACGGATATAAACAATAAAATAATAGGACGAAACCGATTAATAAACTTTAGTAATAGGTTAACTTATTGTGTGCAGTGTAACTTTGGTTATGCTACCAGACTGTAAATTAGCAAAACACAAAATAAAATATGAATTGATTTCAAATCTTTTTATTTCACGAGTAATTTAAAAAAATGATGAAATAAATGATATCTCTTTTGAAATGTTTTAAATATTGATTTAATTTTTATTTCCCTATAATAGATAAAATAAATATAACATATAAAACCAAACAAGATGCAATACACGTTTTGTGAATTAGGTAATGACAACTCCTTTGTGAACACAAGGCCCATTTCTTCCCTCTAATAACGTAGGCCAGAGATATGTCTTGATGTGATCAGATTCTTGATTGGAGGAATGAAAACGCACATGAAGATCCTTTCGAAAAACTCGTCCTTCGTATTCTATGACAAAAGGAGGATACTGATTGGAAAGACTCCAAGCTAATCTCACACAATCCTTCACGTAATGCTTCAATCCTTCACATGTCTTTAAAGATGGATAATCATAGAGAGTGGCCCATATTTGGGATAGAACCTCCTAAGAGACAAAAAATATTTATGAGGGTGCTGTTTTGATTATTCAGATTCAAGACAAAGCGGTATTCTCTCTCTCTCTCTCTCTCTCTCTCTATGTATACATTTACATATAATGTCTGTATCTCTAGTAGAGATTAATTATATATATATATATAGTTTCATTAATTTCTCTCCGTATGTAATAACTTAATATTTATTTAAAATTCTAGTCTTTTACATTTTTTATTAAAACAAGATTTCGAAAAGCGTCTCATTTAATTTGGCATTAAAAGATTAAAACCTATTTTTTGAAAGATCTATTAATGATTTCTCATTAAAAGGATTAGACCTTGAACTTTAGATTGATACATTAGGGATTCCTAGTAAAAGGATATCATAATAGCTTACATGTGCCTTACAAAGCGATTGAAACTTTCCCTAAAACACTGATGTAACTTCTAAAATTAACTTATATTTCCCTTCACTTGAACAAGCTATATTTTTTATATTACGTCTTTTACTTGTTTATTCAAAAGTGGAAATTGAACAATATTTTTTCTTGTATTTTTACACTTAAGCGAAGAGTACGTTCACGATAAACCTCTTGAAATTAAAATTAAATAAACAATGATGTGATCAATATCAAGAAACTCTTTTACTGCTACGACTACTATTCACACACACACACACACACACACACACACACACACACACACACACACACACACACACACACACACACACACACACACACACACACACACACACACACACACACACACACACACACACACACACACACACACACACACACACACACACACATCATAATGAGGTAACTGACTGAGAAGAGAGGAGAGAGGAAAAATCAAAGTAATGTAACTTTTTTATTTGTTATTTGAAATGATTAAAATCAATAAGTAGGGCATTAAAAAACTAGAAGAATGGAATGTCGAAGTAAAATTAAGAAACAAATTTTAGGTATTCAACTACGTTAAAAATGTCATGTCATTTTCGGAAAAAAATCACATTTTCCTTTATTTTTTCATTTTCATAACTCAATGAACTACCTTTCTATTTCATCATTTATATATTTTGAATGAGTAACTATTAGAAAAAAAATTACAAATGTTTAAAATACTAATGCATCTGCCTAAACGAACCTTTTTCTAATATTTAAAAAAATTTTGCAATATTGTGTATTCTTGTAAAGTGGATATCTAAAATGTGATAGGTGAAGAACCAATAGGAGGTACTTATAAGACACTTTTCACAATTATCTAAAGAATTGGATTTTAAATCTGTGTGTGTAAAACTGAACAATACATGGATTTTATTCTAAAAGTATTGAACAATAATCGAAAATTCATAGTTTATAGTTTTCACTATAACTTTCGATTCAATAAAAATATTTTGAAAATTTTAGTTCATTCCCCAGAAATATATTTAAGAAATGTATTGCAGTAATAGATTTTTTAAATATGGAATATTCGTTGAAATAGAAAGATTGAAAAAATTCCACAAAAAATGGGATTAAAATTTCTTTAAAAATTAAATTTTTTGACAATTTTTCTTATTGTTGTAGTCGTTTCTAGCAATTTTTATTTTATTATTTTGTATAGAAATGAATTTGAAATGTAAAATCAATATTTTTTTTTTTGAAAATTTAAATTAGGGCATCAAACCGAGTCGGATACCTTAAGCAAATAGAAGCTCTCAGTGAATATTTTAACGCACATTTAAAAACATATAAAAAGATATAATTTCTGAAATAAAAACATACTTTTAAGGCAAGTATTTTAACTGACTCATTTTGCTTCGATTCAAATTATCTTATTTTTTCGTGTATATAGATATTGCAGAATAATCAGTTGATATGGCACACGTATAAAATCATTAAACTATACCGGGAAGATGCGCAATCTAACAGGTTTTGAAAAATTATGATAAATGTTTCAAATCATCCTAATAAAATCTAGATCTGTAGTTTTCCAAACTTTAATGAACACCATGGTCATAAATGTATATAAAAAAATTCTTGTTTATAGTAGAGTTGATAGCAATTGAATAGGACGTTCATGTAAGTAGAAATATTGACTGGTAATACAACAAAGTATGCAGTTAATCGAACAATTGTTTTTTTTTTAAAGTAACAAAACTCTACTTTGAGTATCACTACTGTCATTAACCCTTTAACTGGACAATTATTTTGTAAAATACTTGTCTAATGCTTACAATTTTTTTTATTGCCGAACTTTAAACTTTATTATGAATATAGATTATTATTATGAATATCACACACATTTATTAATATTATGTTGTCTATTATAATTTACTATAATAGATTATGATTATTATTACAAATACAGAAGTTATCAAAATGCACGAGTATTTTCGGATTTTTAAGTTAAGGGATTGAAGAGCAAGACTGCTTATTTTCCACGAATTCGTTTATACATTAACACTGAACGATTAAAAAAAAATAAAGATACATTTTTCAAATTCATACAAAAAGAAAGCCCATAATATGATAAATGACTTGCTCAAATTTACGTAACTATTTTATTTATTAACAATTTCACAAAATAATAAGAGGTGTAATATTGTAGAACATGATTTTCTTGATGACAGTTTATTTTTATGTGAAGTTCAATTTCCTTCCTTACAGGTGGGTTTTACCAAAGAATGTAATTTTTTTTATGAATTTTGTATTAATAGTTGATTTTTGCTTTCTGAACTACCGTAATTTTGAATGAAAAAATGCTAGATGTGTTCATTAATATGAAATAAAACTAAGAATTTTTAGATGAGAAATATTACAGTAGTATATTGGGTGATAGTTGCTATTATATGAAAAAAAATGCTTAAGTGTTTCAGAAATAACAGTTTCTCATGATTAAAAAAATGTTCTTTTAAATAAATAAAAAAATCCATACTTCCAGATTTTTTCGAAGATCAAATCTTTCTACCGAATTTTTCATGTAGGTGCTGATGCAAAGATCCAAGTCTCTAACGGTTGAGTCGGATGATCTTTCTTTGTCTTCACTGATTTGCAGTATATGCTTAATACGAGACCGGATTTCACATATCGTATGATATACTGATCGGAACGACAACTGAAAAAATATAAGAACACAAAGCTGAGATTCTCTGTGAAGGATTAATTACCAAATATTCTCTCAATATTCAAAGCAATTTTTGAAAACAAAAAGTTGATAAGTTTGCGTAACTTTCCAGTTATTTTCCTAAGCTTATTGTTATTATTTTTTTTATCATTTACTAACATTTGAAAGATGAAAAGGTTGCAATTTTGAATTTAAAAAAGAAAGAAAAAGGGAAAGCATATATATATATATATATATATATATATATATATATATATATATATATATATAAATTATATATATATATATAAGGTTTATAAATAACAGTATATTATAAAATGCTAAAAATAAGAAATAATCTACATATATTTCTAACTTAAAAGGTATTTGTTAGTACATGTACGTATTATATACTATATGTATCAAAAGTATTTAAATTACCAGTTAAATTTTTACATTTTAAAATAAGAATTTCCAATAGATATGTGTCGTTTTCATTGTTATTATTGGTATTAAATTTGATCAATGATTATTATAAAGTTACACGAAAGCTCATGAAAATGGCTTAGAATAAGACGTAAACTTTTGATACAACACAAAGAACAAAGAGAAAGTATTCTAGGAGAATTTTTCTTTAAATGGACAATAATGAGTCAAGTCATGGTGAAAAATTTAATTTAGCTCACATTTCACAATGCCAACTTTATTCACTAAGTTCTAATGAATTACGGAATATTGAGTTTGATATTATAAACCTAAAAAAATGCTTTGAATATTATAAACATAGATTCTATATTTCTGTGCAAATATGTTGTTGATTGAAATACACATAAGCCAAGTTGTATTTCAATATCTATGTATTTAAGGTTTTTACTGTTCAAATAACAGTAAAACACTCATATCAAAATTACACATTTAAAGTGATATATATTTTGGTAGCATTGCACATTCTCAAATTTTAATGTTAGGGTCTTTCCAAACTAGTAACAAATGATAATTCACATAACTAAACATGTTTTAGTTTGATAAGGAAATTAAAAAAAGATTTAATTGGCTATTACTTACAACTACAGCTGAGAATAGGATTTTAGATTTTAAATCATGTGCATGCTCTAACTCTGGTATGCAGTCCAAGGCATCTAAGGTATCCACTCTAGACTGAGCATACAAATTTCCATATCTTCGAATCAAAGCCGTAGGTCTGCGTTCTCCCAGAGCGACGTTCTCGAATCGTATTCCTCTATCCAACATCAAACGGGCTTGCTCAGCTAGCCTATTAATGAAATCGTTTAATTTTATAATAGTAAGATTTCAAATAGCTAAATGACCGTCTTTGAAAGTATAAGAACTTTTTTTTTCGAATTTATTTTCTACATTGAGAATCATAATCTACATACAGATTGGACAGCCAGACGGATTATTTCCTAATGTCTTGAAGAGATACGCAATATATTATGTTTTAGTAATTTTAAAATTGTTGATTATTTAGAAAAGACAAAATAATTCAGAATAAAGGGACAGATAAGCACACGTAAGATTCTTATTTATTACTTCAGATATCTAATGTCTAGCAGCTTTCATATAACGAAGTATACCTAGGTTTCTCAATAAAAGAAAACGTCAAATAAGAAATTCATCATAAATAAACTAGCATATTAAGAATGTTAAATTCATTAAATGTTCTGATATCTAATAGCTTAAGAAGATCTATTTGGTAATTTGATTTGATTCAAAATATGGCACTATTGGTTGTTGACTAAGATAAAATGCATAATTTACTTGAATTCATATAAGTAATTTTTTTAAAAAGAAAATACAAGGAATTTCTAATAAACTTTAAAAAATAGACTAAATGTTTTGCGTGATCAAATAAATTTTTATGTTAATGTTAATTATATTAAAAAGCTACATTAATAATGACTATTTACTTTGAAGAATTATTTGATTTTTTTATAGTATGTGTGGATTTCAATGTGATCTAGAAACTATCTAAAAAAGATAAAAGGGAAAAAGTCTGAGAAAAATCTTTTTTTTTAAAGAAAGGAAACACATTTTGAACGAGAAAAATGTGTAAAGCCTGGTCGGTAGAACTTAAGGAAAATAAAAATCTTAATTTTCAGAGAAAAACTCATTGCACACTGGATCCATAATTTCATTACGAGAATAAATCTTATCAGTAAAATCAATATAAGTAAAGCTTAGTTATAAGATATCCACTTTGTAAAAAGTTCCCCATAAGAAAATTCATTATTAGGAGACAATAGTATATCTACGCGATGAAAAATCTTGACACAATTCCTTCATCCAGAGTTTCACTCGATTAAAACTTTCAATGTAAAGTTTTCCAGTGAAAATTCCATCAAATATTTGCCTTTATCTTTGTTGCCAGATGTTTTCTTGTGTGTGCTGGTTTTTAAAGCATATGTTTATTTCACAAAAATTTCTTCTAATATTTTGCAGGGAATCTAACGTGTAGAAAATGTGTACCTTTGTATGCATACAATTTATAAGATTATATAATAGAATTTTTTACTTACTTTTTAGTAAACACTTATTTTGCCAAACGATTTCATATAAGGTAAAAGTAAGATGTGTAAACACACAAAACATACCTTTTTTTCAGGATACTTTATATAGTAAGTATTGTCTATTTTTAAATTTCTTTAAAATATAGTTCTTACCTGCTCAATTTTCTGCTTTTCTCGTTATTGATATTCCATTAAAAAAGTTTAGAAGCTATTATTATAAAATAACGCTGTGTGAAGAATACGAAGGTAAGTGGAAGAATGTATCATGCATGATAGCTGTATCTTAAACAGATGACACTTTTTTTTAACAAGAGGATCCATTTTTAAACTATGGTATGATAACTAAAAATATCTTTTCTAGGAAATAGTTTCTAGAAAAAGCGTGGAGATAGTTTATATTATGCATTGATGTATTCTACTTTTCTAATTAATTTATGGTTTGCGAAAACACAATAACTATCGAATTGCATTTAAGAATTTCATTGTTATTTTAGAAATTGCCGTATGCTTGTTTTATTATATGAGGTGCTATCCTCTTTTTTATGACTGAATTATAAAGTATTAAATAAAAAAAAACATTATAAACTGAGCAGTTTATTTTTCAAAGAAAGTTATTTATTCTCATATTTTCCTTCGAGTATTTATTTATCTGCGAATATGAATGATATACCAAGGAATTAGTATGCTATATATTGCTGCAAATTTTTAATTAAATATTAACTACATTTTTGAGACAATTAAAATTTTGTTTTTGTTTAAATTATAATCAAACGAAAATTGTATTTCAAATTAGTGAAGATTCTAAGTTTGATTATAATATAAATTTTTAATTCTTCCTCGTTTTCATTGGCTTATATTTAGAATTTTTATGTAATTGAGTTTCTGGGCGTAATGTTGTTGTTACATACATTAAATTAGGTAAAAGTCAGGCTTTTACACAATTATAAAGACTCTGCAAGTAAAGAAACAAAAGCGTTATACATGAACATCATTGTAATTAGAAATTCCAAGATTAAAACTGATTCAAATTTGATACAAATAAAAGGTTCGCCTTTCCTGAAGAGTAGGCAATGAAAATGGAAATTTTTTTTTCGGCAATAATGATACCTTATACATCTCTGTTCCTCCGAAACTAAAATTTAAAATGTACACAAGCCCTCTTATTCCAGAAAACTTCCAAAATGTTCTTGAATCATATTTATGAAAGAATTTAACCCATCTAGTAAAACGTTGTGAATTAACTGAGAGTTTTTTGATAGTCCTTTACAATTATATATATATATATATATATATAACTATTTTTGTAACTTATATTCAAATAATTAATACGTATGTATAAAAAATTCAGATAAATTTATAAATGAAAGACATTTTTTCCTAATAAGTTTCTATATACAACATTATTATTTAGGTCAGTAAATGCAAAGCATTAAAAATTTTTAAGCCAGTGGAACTGAATTTCCTTGAAATAAGTTTACTTAACCTTTTATGATTCACGAGCGAAAAATATCAATCCAGGTTTACAGAATTATGTGGGAGGGATAATCTGATGTCACAGTTTAAATGACCAAATCGAGGGGAGGGGGGGGGAGGAGAGAATTAAAATCAAGAACTTTTTTATCTTAGAAAATCTCTGAAGAGAATTCTTGTGTAAATCCACTTATCACATTTATAAGGTAATCACCAAGATGTCGTTCTAGAAATCTTTTAAGTTGTGCATCAACTTAACTTATCGCAGATGGAAGTATTTTTATTTTGTGCACTCATGAAAATAAGAAATTAAAAGTGCCATGTAATAGTTTGCTTGGTTGAGTTTTTTTTTTTTTTTTGACGGAGAGTTGAGAATTCCATTGTCATATACTATTCAACACATGTACCTTTTATTGAATGTGTAATTCATAATGTGACGTGTCCTCCCACCTTTTTGACTCTAAAAAGTTCTCCAAAAGTCTTCCCTTATACTTTAAATTGATTTTTATAATTTTCTAAGCTTGTTTTCTGATCTATATACTATAGAAAACTTTCTGAAAAAAAATTCCATGTGGACCAAACAATTTCTTATGAGGTAAGTACTTTTTAGCTTTCAGATCTTTTCAAACATAAAATTAACTGTCACACAGACATGCACATGCACATGTTCAAGCAGCATGTACTTCATGTGTTGAAGAACCTTAAAAAATATTATTCTCTTTAAATTGCAGGGAATTAATCCTTAATTATAAATAATTTTCCGGATGATTCAACCAGAATAAACTTTGGAAGATATGTACAGTGCTTGTGAATATCCTTTTGGATAGTTTCTGCAGTCATCAATCGTGACATTTTACCTTTCTTTCATCTTGCGTTCTCGTTGTTGAAGAAATTCTATATTAAGCCGGGATTGGTTCAATTCAGCCTTTAAGACGCTCACTTCTCTCCTCAAAGCAGCAACTTTCCAAGAATCTTGAGAAACCGCGGAGGAATGTGTACTGGTCGACATCTGAGTACTGGGTACTGGGGAGCTGGGTACCTTGCACAAAGTGCGGCAATCCATTGAGGAGCTTTCGACTCGAGAACTGCATCGAGAGCCTGAAACAAGATTTCCTATAACTCCTATATTTATTAAAAGAGATTTACCTATAACTTAGAAACAGCATACAGTTTTTTTTAGTAAAATAAGCTTTAAATTTAAAAATGGCATTTCCAAATTAATTTTAACTTCATAACATTGAAAGAAATCGTTGTTTGTATTGGAGATTTAAAAAATCCTGGAAAAAATTTCTTGTAGACTGTTTGCATTGAAAAATGTTTTAATTACATTAAATACCGCTAAAATGTAAGATCGTTTCATTTGCTCAAGAATATACATATATAGCGTTTTAATATATAAAATTATTTAAACAAATGTTTAATAGGAAATCAAACTTACTGTATATTTTCGTTTTGCTGCATCAAATACAGTCGACTCTCAATAATTCAAAGTTGAAGGGACCAATGAAAAACTTCGAATTATCAAGAGTTCGAATTATCAAAAAGGGTTGAAAAAACTCCCAAAATACACGAAGATGAATTTTTTCTAACACATTTAAATTTGAAATTGTGTGATAAAATAACAATTGTGTATATAAAAAATTATTTTAAAAGTATTTTTAAAACGTACATATTATATAGTATAAATAGTATTAGACAGAAAAGTTAGAAGTCCTGCATTAAAAATACATTTATGTATTAAAAACAACTATTAAAATAATATATGTTGTACATAATTATTTTTTTTTGACAAAAACACCTGTTATCTTTTTTTGTTTTACGGCATTCACACGATCTAACTCTGTCAATAGATTTTTCTAGAATAAATGAAGCTTGAAAAACGTCCGCATCAACATGATTTTAAAGAGAAAAGTTGCGTAGTTTGTTTCGTGACACTTCAGCTTCTGTCATTGTTATTGGAGTCAATTCCGATAGTCATTAAAAGGGCTACGTTACAAGCAGAGACAATACAACACAACACATGTAAGCTCCAACCTGTTCGCTATAGGACTCTACATGGTAGTGAGTGTTCGAATTGTTGAGTTTTATAAGATAACTTCGAATTATCTCGTGTTGTAGTCTGACCAGCGATAGATTTTACTTTGAATTACTGAGAGTACCAAAACGTATTGTTTTAGTTCGAATTATCACGAGTTTCTCTAGGGACTGATCATATATTTCGAATTATCAAGAGGTTCGCATTATGGAAGGTTTGAATTATAGAGAGTGGAATGTACATATATTATATTGCACTAACAGAAAAGCTGCATTGCAACGAAATTTAGAACCTGGCAGCTATTAATGAACTAAACAGAAAAGATTATTCTCTATTTTTTTTTTTTTTTGATAGGGTAATTTGTTTTCAAACAAAGAAGCATTAGATGGTATAAGGTGAATATTTGCAATGATTTCGTAATTTTAAACCACTTTTAAGTGTGATAAATAATTATTTTTGCAACAAATAGAATAAAGATGGAGCTAGCAAGAGTCAGTCATAAGTGTCTATGAATCTAATGTATTATTGATGTGTGTAATTATTGGAAATGTGTTCTGCTGTGATGAATAAAAGTGAGATTCAAAACTTTCATTCGTAAGATATATTAATAAAAATATTTCTGCAATATATGCACATAGAAATGTTCTCACAGGCATATACGTACATGACTTAAAAATCTCAAAACATCAATACAAGCTAACTTTAAGGGCATTCTAAGAGAGATGATGAATGATGGGTTATTTAAAAAGATTTCTTCTGAGTTGTGTGTGTGTACCTTAAACAAATTTTTTGTTGGGCTCAACTGACTAGCGAAACCCAATTCTCGTGTTGTCCAGGAAGCCGCTAAGCACTTTTTTCTGTTGAGTTAACAGAAAAGTGTTATCAACAGATTGTTAACTGTTTGTACAAACATTTGTTTCACAGGATTAAAGGTTTATTGATTGTTTATATTGATGTCGCACTGTGAAACAACACTAGGGCTATTGGTGAGGCACTCGTAATTTTGAACAATGGTTAAGAAACGAGCACGGCACTGAGCTTGTACCCTCCTCCCCGAAATTTTATTCCATGACAACTTGCTTCGACTTTCGTTTGATTTAATGCACCTCAGCCCTTCCTCACATCGTTTCTTTTGTGGAACCATGACTAGAACTTACGACTTGATAGAAACAACGCTGGCCATGAATTCGCGACCATGGCCACTCGGATATTACGGCTATTTATAGATAAGGAATGAGAGGTACATTAGGATTAATAGGAAAAAAATTCCTTTTTTTATTTCTTATGGGTTGCGGATTGGTGTTTTACCTCTGCAGACCTAGTACATTTCCCGGAAGCTGGTATCTCTTTTTAGTGCGGCACTAATTGCCGCAGGTAATTTTGACGCCTAGTTTCTTCACTAGAGAAAGGCACTTTGAGCTCTGACGATGCGAACCTGTACTTTTCTGAGAACACCCAAGCCAAACAGACACTCTAGGGATCTTTTAAAAGCCATATAATCATACGACATGGCCGCTTTCGATTTTCTGCATCATGAAAATCCACCGACTTGGGTCGGGGTTGAACTCGCAACATTGGGTGCAAAAGTCCAGTGACAAACCAACCACGCCACCCAGCTTGGCGGGAAAAAAAATCCTTCAAACAGAGAAATAAAACTGGTCTGCTGATATGGCATTATGAAAATGAATATGATAGCCTATCAAAACAATTCCTTTTAATACAGCTGTAAATATCTCATGTCCTGAGGTATATACAAAGATATGTGGTACTAGTACTGACATATAATTTTTAAATTGTAAAAACTTTAGAAAAAAATGTTCTATTTAAAAAAATAAAAATAATTTTTCTAAGAGGGATTTTTTCAAAAATCCAAGGAAATGTAATGCAGCTAGTGCTTCGCACATAATACAATATAAATCACCAAAAATACATACTTGTATTATATTTATTGACAATGTTTTCTAGGTTTATTTTCTCAAGCAATTAAAAGATATTAAGCCACATTTTATTTATTTTATAATTCAGTGATACAAAAAGATGAAAAATATTCGCATTTAAAAAAAAAAGACCGAAATTAAATAAGTGAGAAACTAATGAACTCTGATTGAACAATTTAAGCAGCTTTTTCGTATACTTTTTTTCTAAAAATCAGGGAATCAGTTTATTTTTAAATTTTGTTTTAGGTAATATTAATATATTTATTATCAAATATTGGTTTTTACATTCAGAATAATTTTTTCCTAGTTAAATCAGAATAAAAAGATGTTAAATATTGAAATATACATGCATTTTGCTAATTTATTGCATAACGGAGCTAAAACAAGATTTTTAGTTGAAAATTCGCGAAGCATAATTTTTCTTACAAGAAAAGAAAATGCGACGAAATAAAAGCAACCCAATAGATATTCGAAATAGAGTCCTTTTGGATAGAAAAAAATATTCTTGGTCCTTTTTTGTAAATAATGTTCCTTAGGAGAAAAAATTAGTTATGCTGTCAAATTCCCAAAAAATGATTTGTAAGGTAGAAGTTTTTGAAACGTGAAATTTCTTCATGTATAACAATTGTCATTTCTCATCTCCTTTTCGTTCAACCGTTGGAGGAAATCAAGCGGCATTTTCACTTAAGTATTTATTTTTTGATTGTTTGTACTCGAAGTTGGTGATAATTGCAATTTAGGTAATTAATTTTCATTAATATAGAACCAACCAAGCAGAATGCTTAGAATAAAATCTTTAAAAAAATGTGTGGGGGTGGTTATTAGCCTTATGAACTTATAAAGGTATTTCTTGGCATAATACTAGAGGACAGCAGATATCTCTCGATTCAGTTCTCTTCTTCCCCCTTTTTATTTTTTGTTTCCACCTCATTATAAATAGTTTTTTTAAACTAAAAATATATTTTAATTAAAAATGATTTATATTTAATTTAAACAAACTCGAATTACCCTGATAAATTTGTAATTAAATATAGAAATATATATTTGAAACAAGTGTTACTAAAGTAGCCTTTATGTTGCATTTCTTTTAAATTAATGTCCATTTTCTTAATACTAGTTAAAATTATGATGCATTGTTTGCATGAAAAGTGAATTAACTCAGTAAAAAAATAGAAATTTAAACTTTTCATGCTACAAAGTTTTTGAAATTTTAATCAACAGCTCACTTTTTCTTTTTAGTTTTAAAATATTTGTAATAAAAAAATTTTCAGCTGTGCGCAACTTTATATTTCTTTATGGTAAAAAATGTTGGCAAAAAAAATAAATAATAATCTGCTCTTTACCGATTTTTTTAATGATACACATTCAGATAATTCTCTTACACATTTAGATAATTTAATTAAAGTAATATTTCCTTGCCCATTAAAGAAAAAACCATTGATTTAGTTTTTTTATAAGGCTGAACTTTAGAGAAACACTAGAGCTATTGACGACGGACCTTGTAAATATCCAGACTTCCACATCATGCCAACGTTGAGTTTTGAAAAATCATATGAACATCCACCCTTCTACACCGCTGGTTTTTAGCGGCACCAGGATTCGCTAGCTTACAATTCGTCAGACACAACGGGAGTCACGAGTTCGCTATGATAACCACTGGCTATCACAGCCACATGAACAAAATTTGAAAAACTGGATTACCTTGATGCGATAACATGTTTCTCAATATTTCCTTTCAATATTTTCCACAATACTCAATTCATTCTTTTGCGATAAGAAGGGATTCATTTAAATGTCTGTTTAACAAATTTTTGCTAAAGTTCTAAACATTTATTTTTTGATACAAGCTTGAGATCTTCAGCATCTTATTCACTAAGATAGCTAGCCTTTCTCCATATTTACATATTATATTTGAATACATTATATATTCCATTGAAAAAATTACTCTTAAGTATTTCCTAGTTTCATTTTTTGGTGTGTATATTTGGTTTATTTTAATTTTTAATCACTTTTAAAAACTAATTTGTATTATTTGAAATTTTCCTGATAAACATTCTTTGACTGTAGATTGATTATATATTGACGTCAAACTACAAAGTAACATGAAAGATAGTGGCTGCGGACCTCGCAGTTTTGATCCGTCTTCAAGTGACGAGGAAGACATCTGTGGGAGCTGGTCCCTCATTTTCCAAACTTCCTCATCACGCTAGTGTGAGGACTTTGAACCTCGTCAGATTTAACGTGCATCAGCCTCCTTCCACGGTGGGTCTATAAATAGCACTGGATTCGAAGTCATGACTCAATTGAAATAACGCCAGTCACGAGTTCACAACAACACATACCATTTAACTACAGAAACCAATCATTAATTATAATATTATAATGAAAAATATAGAAAAAAATAAACAAAATAGGGTTTTATGTAACAAAACTTATTAACACCGATTAAAATAACAACAATATTTGGAATATTTTATTGTAAATAAAAGGAAAAAATTGTTTGATTAAAAATGTAACCAGTTGATGTATGTAAATGATTTTAATGCAAGAAACAATTATCGAAAACTTCATAAATTTGAAATTTTTTGTGCAAAATATTAAAAATTCTTAAAACAAAAATTTGTAAAAATCTAGAAACGAATCCAAAGCAAAAATAAGTAAACATCTAAGAAAATCTGAAAGAAGTAAAAACGTCAAAAATTTTGATAAATAAAAATATTTGGCTTCGAGCCACAAATGTAATTACCTAAAACTGCCAAAATTGGAAATTAATAAGATAAATAGTTCAAATCTTTGACATGTATTTATCAGTGTAAAGCCTCATTTAACAACACTGACACTTAAACTGAAATAAATAAAATTTAATTGCTTGAAATATTTCGTAGAGGATTTTTTATGATATAAATATAAATTACTGTACCAAGTTAGAGATACGACATTGTAATGAAATTTTTTGATTAAATTATCGTATAAAAAGTTTAACAAAAATATCTATCATTCAACTAAACCATTAACCAAAATGTATTGCTATCTTTATTATCATAGGTGATATACATAATTCATAACAAAATTTTAAACCATAAATTTAGAGATAGTTCAGGTTCACACTAAATACAATTTTATTCCTCTTGTTCTTTTTTATATCATTAAAATTTGTTAAAAAATGAAAACATATATTTTCACGCAAAATTAATTTTCAATTGCATGCCTTATAAATTAAAAATATCACTTCAGATAAATGCACATTATTCCAATAGAAAAAATAAAATTTTGAAAGGATCCGCCATTTTTGAAGAAATTATATGAAAAAGAACTTTTTACCTGACTGAATTATAAAAAGCGGACCTGACCTGTCTGAACTATATATTCCCAAAAGCTCCTTCTAATATAACTTAGAAAAAATGTGTGTTGAATTGATATTAATTATAAATGTTCAAAATGTCTGCCCTTTTCTTGAAGGCAAAACTAAACTTGTTTACGCACAATGAGAAACACATTTCAAAATGCTGAAGTGATTTTCTGTATCCTTTGATCAACGGCAATTTTTATACATCATCTGTTATTTGGAGTTTATATTCATAAACTTTGTTCCTTAAGTATGCCCACGGTAAAGATCAATGACTCTCGGATCAAGGAAACGAGAAGCCCGAAGATTTCTTGAAATAAATCGATCCTCTAAGCAAACTTGAAGCATGTGTATGGTCTAACTTGTAGGGCATGTTGCTCTGTCTTGTTGAAATCAAGGAACCACTTCCATTCACTCCTAATAATGCAATAAACTATTAGATAAAGTCTTTATATAAAGTGCCATCAAGAGCTCACTTGAAAAAGAGAAGTTCAGCAATAGGACACAGCGATAGGGCACACATACACCGATTTTTTTGTGAATCAATGTTTTTATATAAATGAATATTGATTTGTCGTTTACCATTCTCTGGGTATTTGATTATTTACATAGCTACTTAAATAAAATTATGTCTCTTCGGATAAAAATTTGCCGTTAATAAATCTCCAGAATCCTTGGCAGCAATAAAGTCGCTTCTCATTGCTCGGAGACTAACGTCTGCAACATTTTTAATCAATAAGTGCGAAAATGCAAGGTTCTTAAAATCTTACGTCTCGACCGACCCACGTGATGTGCTCATTTGTTGGGACAAACATCTCGTCGATTAATGAGAATATTGCAATATCATATTAGGCGAATATCTTGATCAAAGTTCTTTATATCTTTTCTAATTGCATTTAAAATAAACCTCAAGCACTTCTGTTCTTCGAATGCAGAATGACTGCTGAAGTCTATGGTCACGAACTTGTGGCCGGTGTGTCAGGGAATGGAGTCTCAGTGTCACTGAAGACACGCCGGGTATAGAAGGGGCTGATGCACATTAAATCTATCGAGGTTTAAAAGAGAAAGAGTTATATTTATGTCACACTACAAAGCTGTACCAGGGATATGGATGGCGGACCTCGTAATTTTGAACCAGGGTCAAGTGAGCACCCCCGCTCCTTACTTCCACACCACACCAACGGGAAGAATTTGAACCACGGCATATTTAAAGTACATCGCCCCCCCCCCCTGCAAGGGAGGTTTTCAGGAGTACAAGGCTCGAAATCATGACCTGCCAGACACGAGTCCGTGATGTTGATCACTAGGCTGCCGCGGCTACGTCGAGGTTTAAAGTCCCGCCGTCGGCGTGTTGTGGTAGTTTGGAGAGGGGTGCTTGCTCAAGGTATCGTCCTTGTTATTTGGCCAAGATTCAAAATTACAAGGTCCGTCGCCAACAGCCCACATGTGTGGCCACTGTAGCCAAGTGATCAAGGCATCGGATCATGGCTAGCGTGTCATGAGTTCGATCCCAGTACCACTGAAAACCCTCCGAGTAGGGGAGTGATGTACGTTAAATCTGTCGAGAGATCAAACGTCCTCCCGTTGGTGTGGTGTGGTAGTTAGGATGGGGGGGGGTCTCACCTGACCATGGTTCAAAATCACGTGGTCTGTCACCAAAAGCCCTCGTGTAGCTGAACAGTGCGTTAATATTCACTCACTCACTCACAGCCCACACGTTGCTTTACAGTGCTTTACATTAATAAAGTCTCTCTGAATGCATGATAAACTCGTTTTGCAAAGAACAGAATGACATGGTACTTAATTATCCCACAACTTGAGCATGTGGAAAACCAAATGATACAAGTTAAGGAATTGATAAAATTAAAAAATTAAAGAAAAAGAGAAAAGATTTCTTAAAGTTGAAGTACGGGAACTTTTAGGACACTCTGTACTTTCAGACAAAACTATAAAATTTTCTTCAATGAAAGAGGTGCTATAGCGTACGCTTCTGGTAAAATTCAAATGAAAAGTACACGATTAAAATAAAAATGTATCATTTCCTCGGTTTTCTAACAAAACTTTATTTTTAATGCTACCATTCACAGAAAAAGAAAATATCGTAGATTAAAGGGAGCGAAATCTGTTTATCTACTTTTGAAATATTATGGATAGCATATAAATTTACTTTCTAAAGAAGCTTCTTTGAAGTATTATCAAGAAAAATTTCAAATAGTATTCAGAATTGATTTGTAAGGTTTCAGAGAGAAAAGTAACTGAAGAGGAAAAAGGATGTACCAAAATAGAAACCTGTATCAGTACCAGTATCGGAAAGTTTTATCCTTGTGGGGTCGGTGGTCTTAAGATGCATTGGATCTACATCTCTGTTATTTTGGATTTTTTATTTTTTGTTCTTTAAATCAATAAAAAAAAAAGATGCAATCTTCTTCCAATGTACACATGGCTTAAAGCGGATAAATATAAATAGAAAACATTTCCTTGAGTATTTTTTAAAATATACGTATTCAAATTTGAAGCTAAAGTAATTCACAGTTATGGGACGATCAGAAAGATAATTGTACATTTTTACGAAAATAATAAAACATTAATTACACGAGTGTGAATGCCCATTATAAAACTATTCTTTTCTCACTAATTAACTCGAGGAAAATTACTATTCATAGTATGATTAATATTAAGGAATTTCATAGGTACGAACTATGTTTATTAATAAATTTAAGTAAATGAAAAGAAATATAATTAAAACTATCATAATAGAAGGCGCATAAAAATGCAATTAAATATTATTCCCATGGTAGACATATTTCATTGGTTGATTTTAAATTAGACAATATTTTATGAGTGATGAATAAAAAATGCCTAAGAGATAATACTCAAATGGGGTTTGCTATCGTTTTTATATATAACTATTAAACAAAATCTGTTATTTAGTATCAAGTCTCCCAGGAGTCTCATTTAAAGATTTATCATATTCATGTAAGATAAAATTGAATAATCTTATTCCTTAACATTCTTCGTATATAATATTTCCAGATATCTATATATGAGGTGAAGTATATAATTTTTATAATGATAAAATGGGAACATTTATAATGAATTAAGATAACGTCAATTTAGGTTTTTGGAAAAGTATAGAACTTTACTGGAAAAATCAAATTTTACTGAGATCGTAAACTGCTTAATAGGATTGCTAATCGATTGTACGTGCATCGTCAAATTTACAAAACATTTTTGTTGGTTTTAGCTAGAATAAAGGTTTGTTCTTTTAGTGATTTTTAGAAGAATGTATTTCTATTGATCCGTGTAACAATTTTTTCTATTTTGACCATGGTGAATGATTTGAAAACTTTCAAGACTGTTCTCGAATGCTGCAGAATGAATGAAATAATTTTTAATATTGTAGAAATGATTTATACGAATAAATTCTTATTGAAAGAAATAAAGTTACTCAGACTTTTAGAAATTCTTTTCTTTAATAAGATTTTTAATTTTTATCTTAAATTTCGTAACTTCTATCTCGTACTAAAATTTCTTCTTACAATTATCTAAATGAGTACCAAAATTAAAACATCTGTTTATGATAAATGAATTGTTCTTCGATTCACATTCTTATTTCATCTTTGCGTTTGTTAAGGATTTCATACAGATTTTATACCACTCACTTTATTTATACCACTTTAGAATGGTTATTTAAACCGCTTTTTTTCTTGCTCAATTCCTGCAATATTTAATCTCACATGTTCCTTTGAGTATGAATTTTGCAATTAAGTGTGATTAAAGATTTCGTTCAAAATCGAAAAACTTCAGGTTGCTTAAGAATATTTCGTAGTGAATACACAATCCCACATACACAGGGGAAAAGGGGAGAACTCACTTTTTCTTTCGGTACCATCGTACAATGTCTATAATTTTGATTTTGTTAGGAAGTCTATCCTCAGAAGAGAGTGGGGAAGAAGTTTACCAAAATGGAAGAATGAGAGAGAGAAGTTTTGTTTTTCTAAAAATAATACGATTAAAACTTTAATTCCGCAGTACTATTAAAAATTGTTCTAATACTCGACCAGAACAATAAATAATAAAACTATCCAACTATTTAAGTTTAAAGAGCATCACAATTATTTTTACATTTTCGAAGTTAAATATATAAAACCGGTATGATGTAAATTTGAAAATTGAGGCTTGGATGAAAAATTCATTTGTTTTATATAATAAAATAAAATAAGGTTAGTGAGGCAGCCAAAAACATAAGTGCAGTTTTTTATTAAAAAGTTTTGGAATTTTACTTATGTTACAATAAATAATCTCGTATGGGATCTACACATTACTCAAGATGCGTCATTCTCTAATTATACTGGGAATGAATTCTGACAAAAAATAATGTGTAATGAAAAATGTAAAACTGTTATGATTGAAGTTCGAAGGGTCAAGTCTTCAAATAATTTGTATGGGTTTGTTATTGGTGGAATTCTTAATTTGATCCCTTTAGGAAAATTTCCTAAAAGTGAGAATAATTCTGTAAAATCCACTTTGCTAAATGAATTATGTAATATAAGCAAATATTTTTTGTAAAATAGTTTGTATTTCTAAGAAATTTAGCTAGCTTTCTTACAGCATATTAGTAATTTAAAAAAAACTCTTAAAAATTTCTTCGAAATAATAATATAATGAATAAATAAAATAACTTTTGAAATCGTCTCATATTTTTTCTCTGTATCAAAACTTCGTGACAATATTTGAAAAAAAGTATCAGTTGTTGGAAAAATATGAATGTTTTATAAATCTCATTTTATTGAATCTAATAATATTTTGTAAAGGTATTATTGTCACACTTATTTAATAAATTTTTAATTAGAGGGGCATGAGAGAATCACACATGAAGAAATAAAAATGCCTGTTAAAGAAACTAGGAACATTTAAGCAAGGATAATTTTATCCAGAAAAATAGTAATGAATCATTGTGTAATGTCACTATAATGATTGTGATAACAGGAGAAAAAACATATATCGTTCAGTACAGAAAGGGCAAAGAATTTTATACGGATCAAATTTATTCTCAATCAGCAGATTAACAAGTAGTAAAACAAACGCAGTGAGCTAATAATTGTTCAATTAATACAATTCAAATAGTGAATAGAAATAAAAAGCTGTACCCTTAAAATACGCTTGACCTTCTTTCTTAATAAATGAGAATATATTTCTCCTAAAGTGTTTTCAAGGTAGTATTATGTTTTTTCTGCAAATTCTAGGATACAGGAGCTGTATTTTATTATACTGAAAAAGAGCAACTAGAACAACTGTGTCAAAGTTATGGTTTCTGTATAATTGATAGTAACTTGAGTTATTTTCGAAAAAAATATAAGAATTTTGAAAAAACGAAGAAAATTTTCTCAAGGACAGATGCTAAATGAGGTAGTTCATGTTTGTAAAAAAAGTGAAAATCACCAGATTTTTTTGATGAAAATGTTGAAGTAAGAAATTTAAAAAATTTGTATTTCAAAATAATTTTTAATTTTTATGAAGTGTGTTTTTGAAGAGTGGATAAAAATTAAGATTAATAACAATTTTAGAAAAATTTAATGGATCGCTAATTGACAGTTTATTAGTGTTAGATAAGCTAATTGACAGAAATGTTTGATATTTTAATTGATAATTTTATACAATATGGCAAAAGTGAAAATGAATTCCGAAGCAAAACTTTTTTTCCAAGGAAAAATTACTTTTGTATATTTTTATAAAAAAGCATATTATGACATTTAATTAATCTCTTCTATAAAGTTTTAAAAATATTTTATTATTGTTTATGCCCTCAAAACCAACCTCTATACAAATGCTAGATAGAAATTCTGTATATTTTTCCTACCGAACAACTACAAAAACTATTAATTTCAAATTAAAGAATAATTCTATATTTCTTAGTATCTATTTTCTGTAGAAAATTCATTCCCAGATACTGATGTTTAATATAAATTATCTTCGGACAGAGCTAAAATCTTTTAAAGAAGGTCAATAGAGAGCTGATTGGATTACGAAAGTATTTCTCAACCAGATGTGGTTGAACGTTTCAGAAAAATAATGGAAATAAAATGGAAATTAATGGTTCATTGAGGAAGATGGAGAAGTTATGGAAACGGATGATAAACATACTTTTTGAGAGAGATCTGGAAAATGTGTTTTGAAACTTTGTTAAGTTAGAAACTTAAGTATTAACTCATTGAAGTTTAAGCTTCATTAAATTTTGAAACTTGCTTAAAGTACCATAATTATAAAGCACTCACGCTTTTACTTTATGATATTTTTTTTGTAATTAAAGATTTTTAGTCTTCTTTCACGTGTAATATTAAAAGACACCAATCTGAGAAGTCAGTTAGTAAGTAAGGAAAAATTTTATTTACGTGGAAGCAATAATTTTACATAAATATAATCATAATACTTTTTTAAAAATTTGTTCAAGAAATGCTGGAATCAAAAGCAAATTTAAAATATGTGGTTTTAATTTTCCTCAAACTTAGATACCTATCCTCTCTAAAATGTTCAAGCTATATCTACTAAGAAAAACCAATATTTGTATTACATAGAGAAATAGGTAGATCATATTATTATTTTTACCAATAACATTTTAATGAATGTTCAAAAATATTAATGAAAATATTTTAAATTTTTCTATGCATAGATGAAGTTTTTGAAATAATTCTCAAATAAAACTTAGTTTAATTATTTCAAGAATTACTCTATAATCTCGCTTTAAGTTCTCTATAAAGAAATTTTTTCTTAACAAAAAAATAAATAAAATAAAGGTATGTTTATGTACATTTTATAGTTTTAAATAAGTTTGACTTTTTCCTTTCAATTAAACAAAGTGCATAGTGAATAAATGAAGTATTTAATACAATATACTTATATGGCTAAAATATATTTGAGAATAATAAAGTTCTTACTGACCCTCTGATAAGATTTCGAAATGTCGTTGGAACGATTGTTTTGCTGAACTTACAGAAGAACCTTCTCCTGTTAAAGACTGATTGTCGCTGCTGCTACTGGTACTACGGTTGCTTCTATTTCTATTACCGAATCGAACTGTAAAAGAACAAGAAATCATTATTTACAAAAATTCAATACGGAATGTTTAATATATAAAATTTGTATCAAAAAATTTTAATCAATAATAAATTACATAAATGAAACATTGACAAGGTAAGAATATTTTCTAAGATCGCATTAAAAAACTGTTCAGAACTGTATACGTATTACAAGATAAATTCATGTATTTGGTGATTCATTAATTGTTCATTAATGTTACACAAAGAAGAGATACGAGGACTATTAGAGACGGACCACGTAATTCTGACGACACCTGAGCTGGCTTTCCTCTCTCCATATTTCCGCAACAGGCCAATTTGAGGACTTTAAGCCTCGACAGGTTTAACGTGCATAATTCCCTCTACACTTCAGGCATATATGTTCTGAAAATCTTTTCTTAAGTCTTTTGATGAAAATAAAAATATCACAGTATTTTAATAAGTATTAATTAACTACGTTATTGTATGAATTAAAATCTTCTATAAAATAATAAATTACTATTTCTATTACTAACAATTTATTGTGTAGTGTTCCAGTAATTCTATTTTAATTGAGACTCTAACCGGCTATAATTTTAATAATTAAATATTTTAGAAAACTATCGGGTTAAAATGATATTTTATTAATTTACGTTATTTATTCTTTTCCGAATGCAAAATTTTCCTTCTAATTTTAACATTACTTGTAAATGT